>CAMOHE010048539.1:17910-54972 GCA_946598075.1 Artocarpus hirsutus | reverse complement strand
AATATGTTATTTAATCAGAATAAAACGTCCATAAATAAATTCCATCTTATCACAATTTTGTAGAATTTCTGCTGACTACTTGTCAGCTGTCATCGGCCTGCCGATCTCAGGAGTTCGGCCTGCCGATCTCAGAAGTCCGGCCTACCGATGATATACCATCGGCTTGCCGTTCTGAGGACATCATTTCGGCCTGCCGAACTGTCTTAACACTCAAAATCATTCATAACATATAATTGTCCATAAAAATATAATTAAACACATAACATTAATGACATGAACATTTGAGCACATCAATTCCACGCGAGCGTCACCTGTCATAACACTTAAAATAAAATGGTTAGCACCATTTATCATATATTACAGCACTTATCAAGAGTATAACACTTATCAAGAGTATATCACTTAATATCATCATAAACATATCATAACATCGTCATTAACATAACATTATCCGTTACATCAAATTAGGCGGGCGTTACATGAATGATGCCACACACAGAGATCAGGTCGTGTAGAGAGGGACTTAAGAGCAAGTCTCGAATCCAGCTAGGCTACTACAGTAGTGAATTTGTAGGCTTTACACATGATCAATAACGAAAAATGACTTGAGATAATCATAGATAACGAACTGTAGGTAAAAATACGATTAGTTATTCATCATGTCTATTGTGTATGATTTGAGAAAATTCCAAGAAGATGACCAGTAATTATGAATTTGTTTAATTTATTATTTCTTCAAAATTGCATTTAAAATTCATTTATCTTATTTTATTTTATTTTATTCTAAAATCGTTGATCGTGAAATCTAAGTCCTACTAAGCTTTTTGCTCACCATTATATTGTCTGTTTTAAACCTTTCCCATGTTGGAAAAATGAGTATGCAGCGTAATTTTAAAATTTTTAAATCAAAGTATTTTCTAAAGCACAAGTTTGACATACTATAACATAAACTAATCAGATCTTACTAACCTTTGTATGCCGAAGAGCTTCTGCAATCAATATAGAGAAAAACGTTCTAGAAGAGCCTTAATTCTTTGCTATTCTCTATCCATAATCGGAGTGTGTGTAGGTACATGTCATGTAGCTCTTACCCAGTGACTTTCCTTCTAGCCAATTGAGAAGACCTAGAGCCAAGGTTCATAATTGTAAATAATAGCTCTTAGTGAGTTTTAGAGTATCAACACTAGAGTACTCACTCTCAACCTTTTAACCAATCTGAATAACTGACAAAACTCACTCCCTATTTATAAAGGTTGAACCTGGGATTGATCATTATCAGATAAGGCCTCAAAAATTTGAATCTAGATTAACTTCTGATAAAATTGCATAAAAAATGCGTAATCAGATTATCGTTAAATCGGCCTACCGAACTTACTCTATCGGCAGGCCGAACTAACTAATCAACCTACCGAACTTGTACTAACATGAACCTTGAGAATCTTTTATTTTCCACCCAAGATTCTTTAGATAAAGCCTCAGTTTTAATTCAAATAACCAATAGAGAAGTTAACTGATTAAAACAATCAAATCTGGATAATCTCAAGGAAAATAAATATTCTCGATTATTCAACAAGTTTATCTTAAATTAATTTACGAAATTAATTCAACTGATAAACAGACATGAATTATCTGATCCTATCGAATTTTAGCCAATCTAATAATTTAAGATAAGTCACCACTTTATTTGAAAAGCAAGCTGTATCGTTATAGGATTTATTATGAGCTAGCAAAGAGTACTTGATAGACCTATATAGTTCAAGCTCTGATAATTATAAAATACAATATCCCAAATACATATTTTATAATTATCAACTCTAACGTTACTCTACTAAAAGCTTAGAGCTGTACTATCAAACCATATAAAATTATGAAGCTCCAAATTAGCTAAGTGTCAATGACATTTCATAATGTGTCATATCCTCATAGGATATTCATAATCGGATTAAAGATGAATTCCATCTTACATTTTTTATTATTTTTATCTTACATTCTGTTGTCTCACCATTAGGAAACTTACCATTTAAAGATAGTATACCATTCGATTACACCTATGCATCTAAATAGTTGAGCGTTGTAGTTTTTTAATTATAGAATAACGTAGATAAGAGAATATAGTTGACTCCACCAATGGAGCTATATATTTTATATCTATAAATAATAAGTCTATGCTATCAAGAGTCATGTCTCCAGCATACCGGTATGCGTACTATCACAAAGTCAAGATATCACCCTTTGGTACATCAAAAGACATAAGACAAGATAACGGGCCTATTAGTCATTTTCGGATTAAGATACAATACATTTGACTATCTAAAGTAAATTGATTTGCACAGATGGATTATTAATCTAAATCAATTCCACTTTATGTCCCGATTCAATACATTATCACCTATGACAATGTACCAATATTTATACTCGCGAAGTCCAACTCTAATAGCCAAGACAAGCCATTTCTCCTTAGAGATGTAAGTTTAAGAATTGAAGCATACAAGAGCTTTACACTATAACTTTTTACTATTGCCTGTGAAAGCTTTGCACTGTTAACAGCTCAAACCAATAGTTTGAACCATTCTTACAACCACCATATAAGAGAAGGGGCAATCCAAGTGCCACCCCAACCCAACAGACAACACACTAGCACTCAAGGCCCATTTTGCTTTGCCTATGAACACCCCAACTATTAGCCTTCAAGGGACAAGTCAAACTCCTTACATTGTGTAAGACCTCGAAATTAATTATGTGATATTAGCGTGGAAGATGGTGGATTAGTGTGCCAAATTGTAACTTGACTTTAATCTAAACATTTTGTAATGATTTTCTAATTAACTTGATTTTTAAAATATTTTTAATTATTTTAGTTATTTTTATTTGTTATTTTGAATTTTTGGAACAAAACAAATTGTAAAATGACGAACAAGTTCCACCTTGGAAAACCATGTACAGGACATGGTTTTCCCTTCCTGGCTTTGCTCTCCTCCTCTCTCTATTTATTTCTTTCTTTCTCTCCTTCCTTCACTCACTCTCAACACACACACATTCTATCTCTCACTCTCTTTCTCACTGGCTCTCTCTTTCTTTCTTCCTTCTCATTTGATTCAAAATTTTGAACTCAAGCTTTGATTCTTAGCTGGATTGGAGTTTAGGGAACACAATTAAGCTATTTCAAACTTGTTTTAAAGCTCAGATTCAATGTTAGTTTTCAAATACTAAACGTTTTCTAAATTTTTCAATTTTCTTAGCATTTTAAAATCCAAGCCTTTTAAGCTTAGAAAACCATGTATTTAAGTTAGTGGAACCTAAAACATCTAGAATCTAGGCTTGGTTTGATAAAAAACAGATTTAAATCAAGTTTTTCTATTTTTCTCAATTTTTCTCATTTTTGGATTCAATTGAAATTTTCTATACAAATCTTGTTTAAATTAATTTAAAAGTATTCTACTATGTTTTTCTATCATGTATGAGTCTTTTGCATGCCTGAGAATTAATAAAACATGTTGAAAATGAAAATTCGAGCTTGGAGAGGCCGAGACTCAAGTTTTGGAAAATTCTAGAATTTTTCATTTTGGCAAGCTGGATTCATGAGTCCGACAGGCCGAACCTGGAAACAGTTCGATAGGCCAGTCCTGATTGCTAGTAGGCCGAACTGCATAGTTCGACAGGCCAGACCAAGATAATTGATAGGTCGACAGAACTTTGTAAAAATTTGTCATTTTTCACCCGTTTTTCCTATTTTAAACCCAGATTGAGATTTTAACCTTATAATATGATTTTACAAACATAAATGGCACACTAGGACACCATTAGATAGCTTAGTAGTATAGGATATCTTAAGCTAGATATTGATAAACTTAGTTTATATTTAAGGTTGTTTATAGTTGCATGGAGCTAACGTATAGCGGATTGGGACTATAGTGTTTAACATCGGCACAAATATTGAGGTAAGACTTCTACCCCCTTCTTTCGAAGCCAAGTTTTTAAAATGATTTTTGGCCTTAAAACAATTTCTTTGAAAATGTTTTTCAATGATTTATTGAAAAAGGTTTTTATCAGTTGTTGTCATAAATAGTAGAATGAGGTTATTTTCATAATGAACCACATAATGAACATAAATGAATATACTTGATAAAATGAGATTTTAATAACTATAGAAATACATAGATAAGCATGATACCATATTCAGAGATTGGGTCGTGTAGCGTGCGACCTTAGAGGTAGGTCTCGAAACCCAACTTGGCTACTTCAGTAGTGATGATTATGGTTTGCCTAAGAAAGATAAAAAGGTACTTTCTGGATGAACTGATTTTTGATAAGATTAATTTAAATGAATTAATCTATTTAATTCTGTTTTCTAATTGTTTTTCTTAAATGATAAATTTTATATTTAAATTAATTAGCTGTTTTAAAGCATAGTCCTACTGTACCTTCCGTTCACTTTTTATCTATTTTTAACCCTTTTTTCCTTAGGTAAAATCCAGCTTAGGATTGACGGAGAGTCTACTGATCAGACTCACAAGCAGTAGAAGACCCTGAGTAGGTTATTAGTATAAATCAAACAAGGCATATATTATTTTAACTTTTTTCTTTGTTGGACTGTAGTTGTAATTTAAATTATATCGCTACTATGTGTGTGCAAAGTGAATTTATATGTAGGATGAATCTATGGTGCAAAGTGATGAATCTATGGTGCAAAGTGATTTTATTTTCTATCTGTGTGGAGAAGGATTTAACAATAATATACAACTCATAAATTTGAATTGGTGGTAAAAAAGAGAAAAAGCACTAAATTAAAATAAGACCTAATGATTTAATACTTAATTATAATATTTATTCAAAAAATAAAAACAAAAAAAATAGAAAAACATTTGAGAAAGAAAACCATATCCACCAAAAGGATAATAATAATAATAATAATAATAATAATAATAATAATAATAATAATAACAACAACCACCACAAACCACAAAGGGCTTAGAATAGAACAGAAGGAATTGTATCCCTATAAAAACATTCTTAAAATAATATTAAGTTTGGGATTTCACGTGTGTTGATATGATTTTTTTATTGGGATAAAACAGTTAATGTAATCTTTAAATATTTATCAAAAATACTTTGAGCAAAAAGACGATTGATGTGATTTTTATCCAAAAAAAAAAGGATTTGACGTCACTTGCAAGAAGAAGATGTTATACTTACATCAGAAAAACTGCTTTTCTTGAGCCTATTATGGCTCCGCCATTAGTGACATCTTGTAAACCGAGATGAGATGAAATTAAGAACGCATAATCAATTAATCATAAAAAAACCATCTAACATGGACAAATTGGATTGTAGTCTAGTTATGATGTCTAAAAGTTAATTAAGTATGATTAGTGTGTAATTTAATAGATTAGTGTGCCTAATTTTAAATTTAAGTATAATTTAATCACTTTGTGATATTATCTTAATCAAACACATTTTTAATTATTTGTTTCGTTTGTCTTAAACTTTGACATTTTGCTTTTGACTTATTTTTAGCATTTGATATGTTTTAACAAATTTGATGAAAATTATATTAGAAACTATATGCTACAGAACACAGTTTCCTTCTCTGAAAAATCACCCCTTATAATTATAAAAATCTGCCTTACACTCTCCTTTTCCTCTCACTCTCATTTTCCCTCTCTTTTTTGCGTCTCTATTTCTCTCTCTCTCTCTCTCTCCACAAGAAGAGCAGCTCCATTTCAGCTGATCATGGGTTAAGAAATTAAGCTACATGGACTGAATTTCTTTCCAAAATTCTTAACCTGAGGTTAGCTGTCTCTCTTTCTTCAAAGTTTCCAATTTTTGTTTTGAAATTGTCAAAACATTCATGCACGCTACAATCCGAGGCTTAATGAGCTCAAATAACGTTTAATCTAATATTGTAGAACGTGTTTTACCATGAAGCTAAGCTTGTTTGAGTTAAAAACCAAATTAAACTAAGTTTTTGCATTTTTTTTTCAATTTTTGAAATAAATTGTGAAATTGTGTTTAAATTTGAGGATTTTTTTTCTAAAGGGTTGAGTTGTTTTCTAGTGTTTTCTGCATGTTCTTTGGACTTGGATTTGCATTAAACAAGTTAAAATTGAGCTTTTGAGCTTGGATTGGCCGAGACTTGAAACCTAGAATTGTTTGAATTTTGACAGATCGATAGGCCGAACTCATACTTTGGCAGGCCAAATTTAAACAAATCGGCAGGCTGAACTCACACTTTGGCAAGCCGAATTCAAACAGTTCAATAGGCTAGACTCGGATGGTCAGTAGGCCAAACGCAAGCAGTTCAGCAAGCTAGACCTGGGTGGTTGGCAAGCCGGCCAAGTTGCATAAAAATGGTAGTTTTTTTACTATTTTTCATTGTTAAATGATAAAAGGGGATTTTGACCTTTTAACATGATTTTATAGACTTTAACGGTACATAAAGGCACTATGGAATAACATGCTAATGTAGAATATTCTGAATTAGATATTACAGAATCTAGTCCACTAGGTTGATCACGGTTAAAAGGAGCTAACGTGTAACAAACTAGGACAATGGAGTTAGTGCTATCATGCTAAACGACAAGGTAAGACTCTAGACCTTTCTTTTTTGGAAGCCATGATTTAAAATGAGTTTTGGCCATTCTATACTTTTGAAACGTTTTTAGAAAACAAGCTGCTTGTTTTTCTTTTTTTCCAACAAATGTTAGAAATAATGATAATGAATGCCGATAATGAACTATAACAATGAATAAAGGTAATGAATGATGATGATGAATCATAATAATGGATGAATAATAATGAATGTAACATTATAACCCGGTAAAAAGAATACTCGAAGAATGATATAATTAAATGATAATGGACACTGAACAAACACAGAACCCTTGTTTGGAATGATTTATATATAAGTGTATGATGTCACATACAAAGATCGGGTCGTGTCAAGAGCGACCTTAGAGGCAAGTCCCAAAACCTAACTGAGCCATTACGGTGGTGACTTTGCAGGCTTTGTGCATGATCAATAATAGAAAATGACTTAAGATAATCATAGATAACGAACGGTAGGTAAAAATTCGATTAGTTATTTGTCATGACTATTGCGTATAATCCAAGAAAATTCCAAGAAGATGACCGGTAAGTATGAATTTGTTTAATTTATTATTTCTTTGAAAGTGCTTTTAAAATTCATTTATCCCATATTTTATTTTGTTTTATTCTAAAATCGATGATCTTGAAATCCAAGTCCTATTGAGCCTTTCGCTTACGATTATACTATTTGTTTTAAACCTTTCCCCCTCCAAGTGAATTACAGAACGCTGCCGAGTAGATGCTGTTGATATTCTCACATGGATCGTGAGACATTTGACTTATCTATGCTTATCTCCAAGGCATGTAATATTAAGGGCTCTATTTATTTCCTGTTGGATTGTGGTTTTTATTTTATTTTATGTCGGCATCATATGTGTGCGTAGTGTGAGGTCCGATGTGGCCTAACTCGCTCTCGCTGATTTTATATCTTAATTTGATTAAAATTAGAAGTAATACATGAAAATATTTATTAGGGCTTAATAAAAGGTAATTATGTAAAAAGTTTTAAATTTATCTCATTTTTACAAATAACCCAAATTACGTTAACTTGAATTACCAAGTAATTAATAGGTGAGCTTAATTAAAATTGTTTAATTAATTTTAATTAAACAGCCACGTCACTACCTAGGTTTGGGTTCATGACAGATTTGGTATCAGAGCCCTTGGTTTTGAACCTTGGAAATTACATAAATATATATACGACATTGAAAAGCCACTAATAGTCCAATTTTGTTATTGAGAACTGAGAGAATGACACCTAAGCATCGTTATACCACTACTGACTCATACCACATCAATGACGAGGGTTTGAGGGATGCTAAGTATGTTACTTTTAAGGTCAATGGCAACAAGGGTACAATGTGAAGGTCTTGCGGTAAGTCGACGACAGTGACATTCTTGAGAATCTAGTCGTGTTGCAATTCCAATCTTTGACAGAATGGAGACCCTTCACTGAAGTTGTTGAGCAGTTATTCTAGTTTGGGTACGTTAGGAGAGCCTGATGAATATCATGTTGAGTTAGCGATATACAAATTGGAAGGTGGTGCCAATGCCTGATGGAAACAAGTAAAACGTGTAGAGGGTAGTCGGAACATTGAATAGGATAAAGTTGAGAAGGTTTTCTAAGACCGCTATTTTCCACAAGGATATAAAGAGACAAAAATCACTAAGTTTTGTCATCTGAAGAAAAGTAAAGATACACTTAGGAAATCAAAAGCCCCAATTCGGAATAAATTATATATAAGTGAATGATGCCACACACAGAGATTAGGTCGTGTAGAGAGCGACTTAAAAGCATGTCTCGAACCCAGCTGGGCTAATACGGTGGTGAATTTGTAGGCTTTACACATGATCAATAATGAAAAATGACTTGAGATAATCATAGATAATGAACGGTAGGTAAAAATTCGATTAGTTATTCATCATGACTATTGTGTATGAATTGAGAAAATTCCAAGAAGATGACCAGTAATTATGAATTTGTTTAATTTATTATTTCTTCGAAAGTGCATTTAAAATTCATTTATCTTATTTTATTTTATTCTATTCTAAAATCGATGATCTTGAAATCCAAGTCCTACTAAGCTTTTCGCTCACGATTATACTACCTGTTTTAAACCTTTCCCATGTCAAAAAAACGAGTATGCAGCGTAATTTTAAATTTTTAAATCAGAGTATTTTCTAAAGCATAAGTTTGACATACTATAACATAAATTAATCAGATCTTACTAACCTTTGTATGCCAAAGAGCTTCTACAATCAGTGTAGAGAAGAACATTCCAGAAGAGCCTTAACTAATTGGTCTTCTTTGCTATTCTCTATCCACAATCGGAGTGTGTATAGGTACATGTCATGTAGCTCTTACCCAGTGACTTTCCTTCTAGGCAATTAAGAAGACCTAGAGCCATGGTTCAGAATTGTGAATAATAGCTCTCAAGAAGTTTTAGAGTATCAACACTAGAGTACTCACTCTCAACCTCTTAATCGATCTAAATAACACTCACTCCCTATTTATAGAGGTTGGACTTGGGGTTGATCATTATTAGATAAGGCCTCAAAAATTTGAATCTAGATTAACTTCTGATAAAATTTCATAAAAAACACGTAATCAGATTATTGTTAGATCGGCCTACTGAACTTACTCTATCGGTAGGCCTAACTAACTGATCGACCTACCAAACTTGTGATAACATGATCCTTGAGAATCTTTTATTTTTCACCCAAGATTCTTTGGATAAAGCCTCAGTTTTCATTCAAATAACCAATAGAGAAGTTATCTGATTAAAACAGTCATATCTAGATACTCTCAAGGAAAATAAATATTCTCGATTATTCAACAAGTTTATCTTGAATTAATTTAAAATTAATTCAACCGATAAACAGACATAAATCATCTAATCCTATCAAATTTTAGCTAATATAATAATTTAAGATAAGTCACCACTTTATTTGAAAAGCAAGCTGTATCGTTATAGGATTTATTATGAGCTAGCAAAGAGGACCTGATGGACCTATATAGTTCAAGCTCTAATAATTATAAAATACAATATTCCAAATACATATTTTATAATCATCAACTCTAATGCTACTCCACTAAAAGCTTAGAGCTGCACTATCAAACCATATAAAATTATGAAGCTCCAAATTAGCTAAGTGTTCATGACATTCCATAATGTGTCATATTCTCATAGGATATTCATAATCGGCTTAAGGATGAATTCTATCTTACATTTTTTATTATTTTTATCTTACATTTTGTTGTCTCACCATTGAAAAACTTACCATCTAAAGATAGTATACATTTAGTTACATCTATGCATCTAAATGGTTGAGCGTTGCAGTTTTCTAATTACAGAATAACGTATATAAGAGAATATCGTTGACTCCACCAATGGAGCTATATATTTTATATCTATAAATAACAAGTCTACGCTATCAAGAGTCATGTCTCCAACATACTAGTATGCATACCATCACAAAGTCAAGATATCACCCTTTGGTACATCAAAAGACATAAGACAAGATAACGGACCTATTAGTTATTTCAAGATTAACATACAATACATTTGACTATCTAAAGTAAATTGATTTGCACATATGGAATTATTAATCCAAATCAATTCCACTTTATGTCCCGATCCAATACATTGTCACCTATGACAATGCATCAATGTTTCTACTCGCGGAATCCAACTCCAATAGCCAAGATAAGCCATCTCTCCTTAGGGATGTAAGTTTAAGAACTAAAGCATACGAGAGCTTTACACTATAACTTTTTACTATTGCATGTGAAAGCTTTACACTATTAACAGTTCAAACTAATAGTTTGAACCATTGTTACAAACACCATATAAGAGAAGGGACAATCCAAATGCCACCCCAACCCAATAGACAACACACTAGCATTCAAGGCCTATTTTGCTTTGCTTATGAACACCCTAACTATTAACCTTCAAGGACCAGTCAAACTCCTTAGATTGTGTAACGTCCCAAAATTAATTAACTGATATTAGCGTGGAAGAAGGTAGATTGGTGTGCCAAATTGTAACTTGCCTTTAATCTAAACATTTTGTAACGATTTTCTAATTAACTTGATTTTTAAAATCTTTTTAATTATTTTAGTTATTTTTATTTGTTATTTTGAATTTTTGGAACAAAACAAATTGTCAAATAACCAACAAGTTTCACCTTGGAAAACCATGTGTGAGACATGGTTTTCCCTTCTTGGTTTTGCTCTCCTCCCCTCTCTATTTATTTCTTTCTCCCTTTCCTTCCTTCACTCACTCTTAACACACACACATTCTCTCTTTCACTCTCTTGTCTCTCTCTCTTTCTCTCTTCCCTCTCGTTTGATTCAAAATTTTGAACTCAAGCTTTGATTCTTAGCTGGATTGGAGTTTAGGGAACATGATTTAGCTATTTCAAACTTGTTTTAAAGCTCCGATTTAATGTTAGTTTTCAAATTCTAAACTTTTTTAAAAATTTTTTAATTTTCTTAGCATTTTAAAATCCAAGCCTTTTAAGCTTAGAAAACCTTGAATTTAAGTTAGTGGAACCTGAAACATCTAGAATCTAGGTTTAGTTTGATAAAAAATAGATTTAAATTAAGTTTGTCTATTTTTCTCATTTTCAAATTTAATTGAAATTTTCTATGCAAATCTTCTTTAAATTAATTTAAAAGTGTTTTACTATGTTTTTCTATCATGTATGAGTCTTTTGCATGCCTGAGAATTAAGAAAACATATTGAAAATGAAGATTCGAGCTCGAGGAGGCCGAGACCTGAGTTTTAGAAAATTCTAGAATTTTTCAGTTCAGCAAGCTGGATTCATGAGTCCGACAGGCTAAACTTGGAAACAGTTCGACAGGCCAGTCCTGATTGCTAGTAGGCCGAACTACACAGTTTGGCAGCTCGAACAAGGATAATAGACAAGCCAACCGGACTTTGTAAAAATTTGTCCTTTTTCACCCATTTTTCTTATTTTAAACCTAGATTGAGATTTTAACCTTATAATATGATTTTATAGATATAAATGGCACACTAGGACACCATTTGATAGCTTAGTAGTATAGGATATCCTAAGCTAGATATTGATAAACTTAATTTATATTTAAGGTTGTTCGTAGTTCCATGGAGCTAACGTATAGCGGATCGAGACTGCGGTGTTCAACATCGGCACGAATATTAAGGTAGGACTTCTACCCCTTCTTTGGTAGCCAAGTTTTTAAAATGATTTTTGTCCTTAAAACGATTTCTTTTAAAATGTTTTTCAATGATTGATTGAAAAATGTTTTTATCAGTTGTTTTCATAAATCGTAGAATGAGGTGATTTTTATAATGAACCGCATAATAAATATAAATAAATATACCTGGTAAAATGAGATTTTAATAACTATAGAAATACACAGATGGGCATGATGTCATATTCAGAGATCGAGTCGTGTAACGTGCGACCTTGAAAGTAGGTCTCGAAACCCAGTTGGGACCCTTCGGTAGTGATAATTATGGTTTGCCTAAGAAAGATAAAAATGTACTTTCTAGATGAACTGATTTTTGATAAGATTAATTTAAATGAATTTATCTACTTAATTCTGTTTTCTAATTGTTTTTCTTAAATGATAAATTTTATATTTAAATTAATTAGCTGTTTTAAAGCATAGTCCTACTAAGCCTTCCGCTCACTTTTTATCTGTTTTTAACCCTTTTTTCCTTAAGTGGAATCCAGCTTAGGATTGACGGAGAGTCTACAGATCAAAATAACAAGCAGTAGAAGACTATGAGTAGGTTATTAGTATAAACCAAACAAGACATGAATCATTTTAACTTCTTTTCTATGTTGGACTGTAGTTGTAATTTAAATTATGTCACTACTATGTGTATGCACAAATTGTGAGCCCAGTAGGACCCAACACGTATTCCATTTTCCTTGTTTTATTTTATTCTATTTCATTTTTCATCTGTCTGTTTTATTATTATAATAATCATTTTAAAAAGTTTTAAATTGTTACATTTTTCATAATTAATTAAATTCTTTAACTTGTGTTTTAATTAAAATTTTTACTTAGTTAACTTAATTAATCTACCACGTCACCTCCCGTACTCTGGGGCGTGACACATTATAGGATGCAAATATGAATATATGTAGGATAATTCTATGGTGCAAAGTGATTTTATTTTCTATTTATGGAGAAGGATTTAACAATAATATACAACTCATAAATTTGAATTGGTGATAAAAAAGAGAAAAAGCACAAATTAAAATAAGACCTAATGATTTAATACTTAATTATAATATTTATTCAAAAAATAAAAACAAAAAAAATAGAAAAACGTTTGAGAAAGAAAATTATATCCACCGATGGCTATAGACTATGCCAATGATAATTGTGAGGCCCATGAAGGGTCGAGATGAGGTTGGAGGCTCAACAGTTGTGCCAATGATGTGGGTGGAGGTTGGAGCGTTGCCAAGGGCTAGGCAGTGGTTGTAGCCTTGGTTGAGGTTTAGGCCTAGTCGTTAATCGCTTCACAGAGGCAAGGTGAAAAACAGGTAGAGTCTCGAAGGTCGACAATTGTGAGGCCGTGTATGAAGCCCTGTATTTCTGAGCCATCACTTAACTTTTTTAAACATCGTTTCTTAACTTTAAACTTACTTTCTTGAACATTTATCTTATTTACTTAGTAAAAAAATGTTGGATAATTTTTTCTTAAACATAATTTAAAACATACTTAAAAATTTTCTTAAATCCGTTAGTTGCAACTGACGTTGAAACATAGCTCAATAGTTGACTTTAAAATTATTCAAAATATTTCTTAAACTCATTAGAAATATTTACTTTCGTAAAACTTTTTAAACCTCTTTTAAAATGCTTTTTCTGTAAGACACTTCTTATAAAATATTTCATTAATCATTGACTTTCTTAAAACTTTTTAAACACTATTTCAATTTATGGAAAATTTCTTCTTTAACCAGCAGAAGACTTCTTGTAGTAGTATCCATACCCAACCTTCGCATTTGTCCACCACAACACTGAGCTCTTCAACCAGTCTTATAGTTTCCCATAAGACTACCTACAACATGAAGGAACTTGCAATGAGCTTATGCTTAGTAAGTTCAAACATTGTCTCACAAAACATTTAAAACTTTTTCTCATAAAACTTCTTCTTAGACCTTTTTTTGTAAATATCTTTCATAAAATGTTTTTCATAAACATTTATTATAAAACATTTTTCAAAATGTTTTTCACAAACATATCACATAAACATTCCATAACAAGGAATGCAAGCAATATTATAATACATAATTCTATTTATGCTCGTTTATGAACATCAATTTTATGAGTTTTTGATGATCATTCATAACTTACTTTAACTTGTTATCATCATTCTTATCTTTTCTTATCTTGTGAACTTTAGTGTTCGAACCAACGTCATCAATTATAAGAACATAATTCTTCTTTTGTGGAAGACTTCAGACCATTGAACATCAAGATCATAACTTTAATGTAACTTGTGTACCTCACATCAAAGAGGCAGGTACAACACTTACTTATCATCTTTGCTTTACCTTCGTTTTAACTTAAGTAAGCATATCAACATACCTTATGCTATAACTTAGCATAGAACATTAAATATAGCATATGCAAGCATATTGCAATTCATAACTTGAACATTAAAACATAATGCATAACATATGTAAATATACTTTTGATCTTTAAAATTTTATGCATAACAAATGCAAACATAATTTAAAATAATAGTTGCAAATACTTTGCAAATCTTAACTTGAACTTTAAAACTTGATGCATAACATATGCAAACATACTTTAAAAACAACTTGCATAACATTTGCAAGCACATTTGCAAACATATATAAAGCATTAGAAGATCATTTTCTCTGTGCCATAAGTGAGCTTTGAAACTTACCTTAATAACACTCTAGCATTTCCATTTCATTCATTTTCCTTTTATTAGTCAGCTTTTATGTCCTTTTCAGATGACACCCAACTATTAGCTAACATTTCTTATTATCAATCTACTTGATTGATAATAGAATTTAAATATTCAATGTTCATTCCTTTTTACTTAACTTTGTATCTTCTTGGTTTACTTTTCCTTTATTTTGTAATCCATTGGTTTATCTTTCTTTTACTTAGCTTTGTAATCCACTGGTTTACCTTTCTTTTACTTAACTTTGTTACCCATCAGTTTACCCTTTTTTTACTTAACTTAAATGTCCCTTTGTTAAATTTTCCATCTTACTTGATGGTTTTGTTACTTAACATAATACAGAATATTTTCCATCTAAGGACGTTTTGCTAATTCGGAGTGTTCGGCTTTGTTTTAGCCGCCTTCTTAAAAATGACATTTCCATCCTTAACATGTCTTTCATAAACTTCGTAACTTTACTTAAGTTCTCATTTTGCTTCACTGTTCCACTACTTATGGGGTATGGAAAAATTCTTTCTTAAAGTTATTTTCTTAATTCAGTCATTTCGAGATCCGTTTTAGCCACTTTATGAAAAATAACTATTTTACTCTTGATGGGTCTTAGAAAATTTTCGGAACCTATTTTAAACATAACTTACCTTTCTTTACTTCTTATAATATTGCAAAAAAAAAAAAAAAAAAACAACAGTTTTCCTTTCTTTAAAATCTATTTTATCAAAACTTTACAGTTTTGACCCATAACTTGAAAATCTTTATGATTACACCCTTGATGCATTTTATCTTTCTTTCCTTGATAAAAACCCTTAATCCTTTCAAACTTAAAACTAGTGGATACTCACTGCCCTCAATGATATAAGAAAACCAACATTTTTTTAGTGAAAACCCAGTTTCACATGGTTTTACAATTTTGGCCTGAAACACAAAAATCTTGACATTTTTGCCACCGGGACAAAAAATAACCGTTTTATACATAAACATTTAGTTTTTTACAAGGAATGAAACTTACAAAGCTCCTTGGTTGAATTAAAAATATTTCATGACATTTTCATTTTACAAAATTTTGTACTTAAAATCTCGTAAAATTCATAATTTGAAATTATTATATAATTTTCATAAACCGTTCAAGATTTCTAATTGTTTCATTGAGATATACAACTTTTATGTTTTAACTTTCCTCAAATTCATTCATCTTCATTATGTTTTTGGAAGGATAGAACTAAAGTTATCATTTTTCGGCTTGCTCCGATAGGAATTCGAGCAGAATTTCTTGACAAAGGTTATTCGGCTCAACGTTTCCAATAAATTATATGTTGAACCAAAAATCAATTCGGCTTCTAAAGGCCTCAAACACTAAAATCTCTCAAAAATGTCCTTTAAACACTTTTTTCACAAACATAATTCTTAGTTTGCTTTCCTCGAGTTTAATTCTACTTAAACCCTTCTAAGCTTATCATCAAGCACTTAATACGCAAACACAACATGTCATAGTGTCTTTGTTGCATACCATAGTCCATAACACACATCAAACACTTGATATACATGCTTGGAAACACAAACTTTCAAATCTTGAGTTTAGAATTTACCTAAACTTTTGCAAGCTTTTGCCCCTCCTCTTTGATGCTTGAAACCCTCCTATTCCTCCTTGACATAATTCATGATAAAACCCATGAAAAACCCCTTTAAAACTCAAACAAAAACACTAAAATATGTAAGCTAAAAACTTTGGTTTTTACCTCTAAAGTAGCTTGAACTTGTTCTAAATTTATCATCAATGATTAAAACTTGTTCTTGAGCTTGATTAGGAGTTAGGGTTCGAAAAATATTTGAGAGAGTCTAAGGAGGAGGACTCGGGTTTGAGAGGAACGAAAAATGGACTCCTTTTTTTTTTCTTTCTTTTATTTTTCATGTTTTGCATGAAAAATAAATGATGGTGACCAATTTGGCTCCTTTTGTACAACCAAAATTGGTGCAATTAGAGGGGGTGAGGTGGCCTTTTGTCCACCTTAAAGGTGGCACAAAGTGTGTCACGCCCCGGAGTACGGGAGGTGACGTGATGGTGTAATTAAGTTAATTAAGTAAAGATTTGGTTAAAATCAGGGTTTTAAAAATGAAATTTATAAATAAAATGTGATAATTTTAAAATCGTTTGAATAGAAAAGTTAAAGAAATAAATGAATTACCATAACAATTAAACAAATAGAAATAACATTAAAATAATTAATTATGGGGTGGAACGCGTATGAGTCCCACTAGCCCACATATTGTGCACACACATATAGTACTGACAATATTATGATACAACCACAGTCCAGAGTAAAAGAAAAGTTATAGTCTTACATGCCTTGAATAGTAAATTAACCTACCAAATGCCTCTACTGATCGTAAGTCCGGTCGGCGGACTCTTCTCCAAACCTATGCTGATATCCACCTAGGGTTAAGATTTTAAAACAGATAAAATGTGAGCGAAAGGCTCAGTAGGACTACGTTTAGAAAATTATTCAATTTTAAAAAGATTGCATAAATTAAATAAACATATAAAATATATGGATACGATCAACAAATAAATATTCAACTGTGAATTTAAATAAAATATAATCTCACCAAAATAATTCGAATTAATCAATCAAAAGGGTACCACTCTTCTTTCCTGGGCAAACCATACATAACTCACCACCGTAGTAGCCCAGCTGGGTTTCGGGACCTGCCCCCAAGGTTGTTCACTACACAACCCGATCTCTGGTATGACATCATGCCCTAATATATATATATATACATATATATCTCTCTGATTCATGAAATCTTTTCTTATCAGATGTAATCATTCATATTCATTATGAAGTTTATTATAAAATCCATCTCAATCCACTGTTTTAGAAAACAGATATTGAAAATCCTTTATCAATAAGTCATTTGAAAACATTTTCGTAGAAATCCATTTGAGGCCAAAGTATTTGAAAATGGCTATCAAAGAAGGGGTAGAAGTCCTACCTCAATACCCGTACCGGTATCTCACACCGTAATCCCGGTCCGCTATACGTTAGCCCCGCGGATCCACGCACAAATCCTCGAATCAAAGCTTGAAAACGTTGTTTTTTGTCGTTGAATCTTGTCCCCGAGCCTTCGATCTCCTAGCCCGAAGCTTGAAAACGTGATTTGTTTCAAAATTTTGAGAGATTGAGAGAGAGAGTGAGAGAGTGAACCGAGAGAAAACGAGGGAGAGGAGAGAGAGAGAAGAAAGAGAAAATGAGAGGAAGAGAGAGAATGTGAAAATAAATAGAGAAAAAGAAAAAGCAGTTGTACAAAACTGTGTACAACAATACACTGTCTTCAAAATTCAAATTGCTTTATTAAAAACTAAATTAACGATTAAAAACAATTTAGAATAATTAAAAATCACTAAAAGAGTAAACTCACATAAGTTTTCCTTAATTTTCACAAAATAATCAATTCAAAGTTAAATTACTCATTATGGCACACTAATCCACCATTTAATATTCTAATTACATTTAATTAACTTCGGGGTGTTACAAAGTGGGTCCCACATTAAATAGTATTTTTCACTTGTTCATGTATTAGAGTCAAATTGTAGGTAAACTGCTCCTTGTGAACATTACATAGGGTGTTTGGAAGGGCAGTAGGAATCGTTGGTTAAAACCATCTTTACTGTAGAATATGAAAGTTTTACACTATAGTGATTTTTTTATTGTTATTATAGCATGTGAGAGCTTTACACTATTTATAACTAAAAAAGTAATGGGAACCATTTTTGCCAAACACAAGGATAAATGTGATCATTGCGTGTCAAACATCAAATGTGTCGTAATCGAAGCTAATTATGGACCTTTTTTTAAAAAACAAAAAAAAGGAAACATATTCCTATGAGAAATTTGTAATCTTTAGTACAATTATCGGTAAAAACTTTTGGCTGAAGTTTTTTTTTTTAAAAATTAATAATTAGCAACTTTTGGCTAGTAGTTGGCTATTCTTTCGGCTAAGCTGCTGACCATTTGGGCTTTTTATGATTAAAGATCAGATGAAATGAAATGATAATAATAGAATTTTAGCAAAACGAAAAATAAATATATAAAGATGAGAATAATAGAGCTCACCAAACTTCCATACTGTCATTTTCTTGCTAAAATATTTAAGGGCACTCTCTTGGGTTAGAGGCTTCTGAAAGAAAACAACAGAATATAGTTGCTGTGAATATTTTTATGGGATAAATGAGTCTCTTGGCCTTAAGAATAACAGACAAATTAGTCAACAGTAGTGTCTGTTAGGAGTTGGTTTGCAGTATAAAGAGTCAACAAAGAAAGACAAAAGACTATCTTTTTTTAGAAATCGCCCCATGGACGGCCTGTTGAACTGAAAGTTTAGTCTGCCAGTCTGCGACCATCAGTCTGTTGAACTTGAAGATTCATCCTGCTGACATACCAAAACTCACGTGTTTTCAAAAAACAGTTTTAAGTAGTTTTTCAACCTTTATTGTAACAATTCAAAAATATAAAATTTTAGAAACTTAGGGAAAACCAATGGAACTACTATCATCCATCTTCTAGATCCGTCTTTACTCCAAATGATTATTTAATTACAAAATTTTTACAAAATTAAAAATTAAATAATAATTCCTAGATGGTGATGATAGACTACGATCTAATTACATAAAAATCCAAAATACACGTCCTAACCTTTAAGGAATCATAACTGGTATAAATTAATTAATTAAGTAATTAATAATTAATAATTTAATCAACTATTATTAATTAATAAACATTCACCATGTAATTTTATGGCAACATTTAAATATATATAGAAACCTTAGAGCGCCAACTCTCTAAAAATTAAATTCAAGCATAGGAGATAATAAGATCACATAATCTATATATATAATATGATCACAAACTCGTAAATTTACGTAAAAACTTTGGCTCTGATACCAGTTGTTGAAAAACGAGTACGCAACGGAATTTTAAAAATTTTTAAATTAAAGTTTTTTTCAAAACACAAGTTTGACATGTTATATACATAAATTAATGACAAATCTTACTAATATTTTTATGTCAAAGAGCTCTGGCAATCAATGAAGAGAAAAGCGTTCTAAAAAAGCCTCAACAACTGGTCTTATTTGCTATTTTCTATCCACGATCAAAGTGTAAGTGGGCACACCTCGTATAATTTTTCCTTCGGTGACTCTTCTTCTTACCAATTGAGAAGACCTAGAACTAAGGTTCTTGATTGTGAACAGTAGCTCTCAAGGAGTTTCAAAGTTTCTCATACTTAAGTACTCATTCTTAACTTCTCAATTGATCTGAATAACTGAGAAAACTCACTCTTTATTTATAAAGATCAGACTCGGGGTTAGTTATTATCAGATAAGGCTTCAAAAATTCAAGTCTAGATCAACTTCTGATGATAATTGCGTCTGAAAATGTAATCAGATAATCGTTAGATCGACAGTGTAAACTTATCCATCGGTTTGTTGAACGTATTCCCATCAGCAGGCCAAACTACTAGATCGGCTTGCCGAACTTGCGATAATCTGATTCCTGAAAATCTTTTATTTTGCACTCAAGATTCTCAAATAAAGTCTTTGTTTTAATTCAAATAACCCAATAAAGAAGTTATTTGAACAAAACAGCCATATTTTGATAATCTCATAGAAAATAAAATATTCCCGATAATTTAACATGTTTATCTTGAATTAATTCATAGAATTAATTCAACTGATAAACAAACATGAATTATCTAATCCTTTCGATTTTTAGCCAATCTAATAATTTAACATAAGTCACCAATATATAAGAAAAGTACATCGTATTGTTACAAGATTTATTATGAGCTAGCAAAGAGGGACTTGATGGACCTATATAGTTCAAGCTTCGATAATTATAAAATACAATATCTCATATACATATTTTATAATTATCAACTCTAACTCTATCCCACTAAAGGCTTAGAGCTACACTTTCAAACTATATAGAATTACGAAACTCCAAATAAGCTAAGTGCCCATGACATATCATGATGTGTTGTATCCTTATAGTATATCTATAATCGGCTTAAGGATAACTTTCGTCTTTCCTTTCTGATTATTTTTATCTTATGTTTCGTTATCATACCATTGGAAAACTTACTATCCAAAAATAGATACATTCGGTTACACCTATACATCTAAATGGTTGAGCGCTCTAATCTTTCAATTACAAGATAATGCATATAAAAGAATATCATGAACTCTACAAAAAGAGTTACGGATTCTACATCTATGAATAACAGGTCTACGCTATCAAGATTCATGTCTCCAACGTATCGATATGCGTACCATCATAAAGTCAGAATGTCATCATTTGATACATCAAAAGACACAAGTCAAAATAACGGGCCCATTAGTCATTTCAAGATTAAGACATGACACATATGATTATCTAAAATGAATTGAATTGCACAAATAGAACTATTATTCTAAATCAATTCTACTTTATGTCCTGCTCTAATACATCGTCACCTATAGCAATGTACCAATATTTCTACTCGTGGAGTCCCACTTCGATGGCTAAGACAAGCCATCTCCTATTAAGGATATAGACAACATAATAATCTTAGCGTGAATAAAGCACCCATCTTTATTCCTTCAATTGTAGATATTATAATATAGGCCATCACCTTTAGAATCATGTTTTTCGTAATATTTATCCACATATGCATGATTTTTACAGGTTTAGACTAACGGTCTCAGACTTTTGTTTGTTTATCATACATTCAACACATATGAACGTAAAGAGGACAACGTGTGGTACATGAACGAATAATAAACTCTTTATTGATAAAATATCTCCAAAAATATATTATGACATTTTACTCCTTAGGACATCATGTCTAACATTGCCGCCATTACTGTTGAAGATCAAGCTGTTGCTTCTTTTTTTCTTCTTTTAAATAAGGGAACTAGATTTTTTAACATTCATATTCGTCATAATGTGATTATGTGATATTGTGATTGCTTTTATAATCTGGTTATAGTTTTTGAGGATTTTTTTTTCTTGCATGTGTGTGTTGTTATTTGGTTTGTACTACATAATTTGCGGGTATTTTTAGTAATTACCTCTATTTAAAATCTATTTTAAAGGGGTTTGGAAATAAATGAGCATTTTAAGTTGCTTTTTTAAGAATGACCAAAAGTTTTGAAAATTAGACAGTTAACCCTTTTTAATGGTACATCAATAATGTACTGATTAACTTGATGGTTTATTTAATTACTTTAGTGGTTTATTAATGAGTAACCAATATTAGTTAATCATTAAGTAATTTCATTCAATAATTTACTAGTTTGTCAATGATAAACTATTAACAAATCAATGATAAACCAATTTATCAATGATAAACTATAGTTATTAATTCATAATGTATTGACATGAATCAATAATATACTAATGCCAATCAATGATAATTGGTGTGAAAAAAACAAAAAAAAAGACCATTTCCCTAATATTAAAATGTACAATCCCCCTTTAAAAAAGTATAGTAATGTCTTTAATTTTTTAAAATTTTGGCAAATTTTTTAGAAGGTAGCCAAAAATAGGCTATTTGTCTGGTTTTTTTCAATTTTAATTTATACCTAATCCAAATTTAAAATTCCTATTGTACAAAAAATATCATTAAGAAATCAAAAGAACCTTGCCCTAAAATATATTGATAAAATTTAAGAAAATTAATTTCTCCTTCACTCTTTTTGTGATTGCACGATGTACTAGACAGGCTGGTAAGGAGGTGACATTGGGAGGGAGATCTCGCAGCTATGAGGAAGAAGATGGTTATGGCATCGAGCAGAGGGACAAGCACATAACATATTAGGGCAGGGAAGGGCAAGTAGAGTCGATTGCAGGTGGTGGGTGGGAAACTCATGGTGGCAAAATTGAAGAGAGAATGAGACCAGCAATGTTAATGGGGTTGGGGTGGGCAGGTGTTGGGTGGGAAACTGATGGTGGCCACATTGAAGAGAGAATGAGAGTTGCAACGTTAATGGGGTTGGGGTGGGGGCCAAGCATGCAACAACGTTAGGGGACATGAGGGGGGGATGTGGTTTTTTTTTTTTTTTTTTTTCAAGGGCCTTTTCGTATCCCAACCTATGGTGGGATTCTTTTTCCCCCTTCTTTGAGAATTGTAAAACATTTACTTTTAGTGCTTGATTGATTCATAACAAAGAAAATAAAACGTTTAAAAGAGATAGAAGAGGAGCCATCTAATTTAAAGTGATTCAAGGTGGCCACGTACCAAGTACTGAGGTTCTTGGAGATTTGAGACATAACAAAGTCAATTAAACGGTTGGGATGCTTGATCATCCACAAATAATTTGCCTATCCAACATGCAAATAATTGTTTAGTTTTAATGACAATGTGTGACTCCATGAGTGGCAAGGGTTTTTTTTTTTAATAAAAAAAATGCAATCCATTCGGTTGCTTTTAGTTTCATCTCAACAAAGTGTTGACTCACACTCATAATAACGACTAAAACAATACTTATAAATTTAATTTTTTTTTTTTTAGGGAAATCTTTAATTTTGTTGCAAAGTCTCGTATTAGGAAAGACTTTTTTATAGAGTATTAGGAAAGACTTTAGTCAAACTAATGTTAATTATTATATTTAATTAAATTAAATTTTAAATTGGTTTTAGTCCTATCTACAACTTACCAAAACACAAAATAGGATTTAACATAGTACTAGGTAATCTTTTAATAGAATATTATAGTGTAAAGTTTTCACATATCACAGTTTTGTCAAAACACTCAAAATTTAAATATTGTCTCCCTTAAGTTCAAGTGGTTTTGAACTATTTTTTATACAGTAAAACGATTTTCATTTTCATTTTCTTTCATGAACTTAGCTTTCTAAACACAAGTTTTTATTTTAAACCAATTTTTTTTTTAAACCTTTACATTTAAACGCTAGCTGAAAATCATCGTTTCAAAACATAAAGTTTTAAACCATACTATTTTGAACTTGCTCAAGGAACAAACACTTACTGGGTGTTTGGAAGGGTGGTGGGAACCATTTTTACTGTAGCATGTGAGAGTTTTACATTGTAGTAATTTTTTTTATTGTTACCGTAATACGTGAAAACTTTTTATTATTTATAATTGAGTTTGTGATAGAAACAAAGTGGTAAAAACTATTGTCAAACATCTCATTAAAAGTAAGTTGAGACTGAAGTTTCAAAATGCCCAACATAGTCATCATTGAAAGTCCAATTCTGCCCTTGGGAATGGCAATACTAATACTTGGCTCCCCTCCCTTTGATTCTCTCCTCGTCTTTTACAGTTCATCAATGACAATGAAATCACAGATTTTTACATTCCCAAGGCCAAGGATCCTCGTCCCATCCTTTCCATTCCATTCCCCAATATTCTTCTTCTCTTTTTATTTTTAATTTCCAAATCTCTACGACATTTATCTTGAGCATTTTTCTTCTCTGATCTCCTTTTTCTCTTTCGCTTCTCGTCGGAAATCAGAATTATTGCATCACATAAGCGAGAATCGTCCCACGAGAAGATTGAAGAAATTCTCGACTTAGTTTGAGCAAGCAAGATCCTTTCTGAATTTCGTCAAAAAAAATGGAAACCTCGTCGAATCAAACAGAGTTCGATTACTTGTTCAAGCTGTTGATGATCGGAGATTCCGGCGTCGGCAAAAGCAGTCTCCTCCTTAGCTTCACCTCCGACACCTTCGAAGATCTCTCTCCCACCATCGGTAATTTTTCTAGGGATTTGATTCGTTTGTATTTTTCTTTTTGATTTTCATATATTTTCTCTGTTATTTGGATAGGTGTTGATTTTAAGGTTAAATACGTTAACGTTGGAGGGAAAAAGCTAAAACTTGCGATTTGGGATACAGGTAAATTTATTTCTTTCTTATTTCGTTTATTTATTTATTTTTCATGATCAAATCGATGATATATATATATTTTTTTGTTTAAAGGTTTGTAGTGATAACATTGTGATTATGAGTAGTTTTTTTTTATTATTATTATAATGCTGATCGATTGATGCTTTCATTGCCCAATTTGTGTTCTGATTCACTTCAGATATTCTTTTGGAATTCCAAAGAAATATACTTTTTTAATTTGTAATTCAATACAATGTTTCATGTCAATTAGTGTTCTAGTTCAATTGTGTAATCTTCTTTTTGTGTTCCCTTTTGTATGGAATGATAAAAATGTTGATATCTTTGTTTTGTATTCATCTTTAGCATAAATGTTAATTTAAATTAGCTGGTCTGATATCTACTTTATCTTCAGCCATGGATGAAGGCCACTTGAACTATGTATGAGTTTCATCTACTGCTCATTCCTCTAGAGTTTAGACTGTTACACCGTTTGGTTTATGGGTTTGAACCATCTCACAAAAATTTAAATTTGAACTAAAACTTTCACATTAATTTGGTTTTTAATTCTCTCACACAACAGTTTAATTTTTTGGGAATCAGAGTTCTATAGTGAACACTGAAGACTATTCTTAATAAGTGTAGTTTCTATCCTTAATTATTTGCTCTGTGATTTCTGCAAAATCCAGAGATCCCATTATTTCAACTCTCAGCCCATCACATAATCCTGTGTAAGCAGGTTTCTTAATTTCTTCTTTTTGATCCCCCATGGCCTTGTTTAGTTTCTACTTACTATTGGCTATATCATCCATTCACTTTTCTCCTTTATTTTTTTTTTCCCTTGTCCTCAGCCCAATTAGTTTTCTATCATGTGGCAAAATAATATATAATGTACAACCAATAACAATGGAAAATGAGTCTTTTACTTAGTTTTTCTCTTCAGCTTGGTTGCTATTAGAAACTTCCTATCTTGCTAGTTGTCCCCTTGTAGATCTTTACAAAAGAATTAAAATGAACTCTTCCTTTCATAAAAAGTGGTGGCTTTGGATTTTTCCCCCCAAATTTTAACTGGTGTTAATGTTTTAAAATGCAGCTGGTCAGGAGCGATTTAGAACATTAACCAGTTCGTATTACAGAGGTGCACAAGGGATCATTATGGGTAAGCATCCACTGCCAGATCTCTACCTTTTCTATTAGTTTCCATGAGCATCTGTAGACTCTAATTGTCGTGCTGCAAATGGGGAGTTGCAATTAAAGAAGAGAATTTCAGAAGCAAGGGACTTTTCTGTGGTATATGAGTTTGTGTAAGGGAAACATCAGCAACGATGAGGCTGTTCACTTATTTACCACATTTGATATAATGACTGTGTTTTGGTACCATAGACATGGAAGAATTTGAACTTCTAACAAATGATTTGGATCTACCTTTAAGTTTCAAGAATGTTGGTCCCATTGTTATTGTTCGTCTTGTATGGCATGCTTATAGTTTTAAATGCAGTGGCATTTTGGATTCAGGAAGTGTTTTCATGTGCTCGAAGGGAAAAGCTTGGAAGAGAATTGAATTTAATTATATTCAGGATCTATTGTAATACCCTCTCTTAGGAAAGAGGCAAAACTCATACTTGATTGCAACTACAAGGAGAAACTTACCATACTTTAATCATGCTACTTATCTATATGGCAGACTTGTACAACTATGGGGAAAGAAATAATTCTGGGGAAATGAGTAGAGGAAATATCGAAATCTTCCATGCGTTGGATTGGTAACATTTCGTTTAGGCATTTCAGCTATTCTGTTCCCTAAGATGAGTGAATAATATGGCTTAACTCTCAACTTTCGCCAATTCATATCGAAAATTAATGTGAAGTGAGGTATTATTGGCTTTGTGATGCCCAATCTTGAAAGTTCTACATCATTGCTATAAAAATATGTTACGTTGTAGGGAACATTGCTAGGATTTCACTTCTTCAATTTGCAGCCGCTTTACTTTCAAGTGAGACATAGGATGGTTGTCACTGAGATAGGTCTTTGAAATAAACATGGAGCTTGAACTTTCTATAGGCTAATTCAGCTTCCCTTTAGCGGGCAAAACATGTCTTGAGAGCAAGTTAATTATTTAATGCTCGTCTTTCTTGGAAGTACTGGCAGATCAATTATATTATTTCTTGAAAACATATTTAATGGCTTGTTCACCAATTATTTTAGTGGGTCTACCAAATGCCATTTGGCTTAGAATTTAACTGCATGATCAGGGTTTTTTTTTTTTTTTGGTGTGTGTGTGTGGGTCTCACTCTAATTTGATTTCAAAAGGCTAACTCTTTATTTGTAAAATTTGTGTATTTTAAAAAAATTAGTTGTTGGTTCAAAGCAAATTATGTTCAAATTAAAGATTTTTAAGATTTAATATATGTACATTAGTGAACTAATTTGAAACATCCTATTTGCAATTAAAATTGCAATTATTATTTACATGTATTTCATTGTCATAGATATTTCTATAACTTGACCACATTACCACATTTGGGACCATATTAATCATTACTTTTAAATAAAAGGCGTAACCCTTGTTCTTTGATGGTTTGATTCATTCATGTGGTTGATAGAGATGAGGATGAAAACTGAAAGTGTACTGGTTCTTTACCTTTTTAATTGTTTTTGTTTGTTTTTCTTTTTCTTTTTTTTGGTTTTTTTTGTTTTTTGTTTTTTTTGATAGCTGCCCAAATTTTACTGTTTTTTTCCCCATTATCTAATGGAACATATTACTGCATAGAAGTCTTGTATCGCCTGTTGACTTACTTAATGAGCAGCAGAAACTACCTGAAATATTACTATTAATAGGGTGTTTGGCATGGTGTTTAGAACCGTTGGTTAAAACTGTTTTTACTGTAGTATGTGAGAGGTTTACATTATAGCAACTTTTTTCTTTTCACTGTAGCATGTGAGAGTTTTACACTGTTCATGAATATTCTTAATGCAGTCCAAATTTCATTGGCCTAATATCATTGTAATCATTTTTTTTTTGGAGGGTATCATTGTAATCTTCTTATTACTATAATTGCTTTTGCTCTGCTACTTCTGTGGAATCTTAATCTGGTTTCTGTTTATCAGTTTACGATGTAACACGTCGAGAAACCTTTACAAACCTCTCTGAAATATGGGCCAAAGAAATAGAACTCTACTCAACAAATCAAGACTGCATCAAGATGCTTGTTGGCAACAAAGTAGATAAGGTATGTTTTATACAGATATATAAATTCAAGTTTTTCTCTCCCGGCCCTTGTCTTCTAAGAGATGTTTTTGAATGTTTGCTGACCGGTGACCACTAATTGGAGAAAATGACTTGCTAGTGGATGCCATGACATGAGCACTCGCATATGTTCTTTTCTTCTCTCTTCTCCCTCACATGTAGATAATACTTTCATTCTTTTTTTCTGTGAGTGCTTTACAATGGTGTCCCAATTTTTCTCGACAATTTTAAATTGATGACGGCAGCCTAATTTTGCATATTAAGTTTGGAGGCAGGTTGTTGTCCTTGTGGCTTGTATCTCATTTATACATGCATAATCATAGATCTTACGTAAAATCTCGTTATTCATACAGGAAAAGTTATGGCGGCAGGTAAATTTCATTTGCCATTCAAGACAGATATGGGGCCTTCTTTTTGTTGTTGTTGTTGTTGTTTTATTTTATTTTATTTTTTCTGTTTTCTTTTTCACATTTCTCATGTGACATGTTTTTTACTCTTTTTCATTCCGAGGTGGAATGAAAAAGTGACCTTTCCGATTTACAAAGAAAATTTTCTCAGTCTTGTGCTATATAGCAAGATCTTTTGTTCCGCTGCCTTAAAAATATCTGCGTTTACGCCTTAAAAGAATTTGAAAAGAATTTGCTTCTTTTAAGAAACTAGTTTGAGCATCCATCTCAAATGAATGGACTTGGGTCACATCATGTGTCGATCTTTATGAGTGGTTCTCATTTCTACATGATTAAAAGACACTGATCTGATTGGTGGAGCCATGACCCAGCATCTAGATACTTTCAAATCATACTGCTGTCCTGAATATGCCCTTAAATTTATTGTGATTCATTTCAGGAAAGTGAGAGAGTTGTGACAAAGAAAGAGGGTATAAACTTTGCTCGAGAATGTGGATGCCTCTTTATTGAGTGCAGCGCTAAAACTCGAGTCAACGTACAACAGTGCTTTGAAGAGCTTGTTTTAAAGGTATGAAATGTTACAACCGTATATTCTTCTTTGGTCAATTTGGGCACTGCAAGTACTATCTTTACTATATCTGGAAGACTGGAATGTGACTTTCAATAACACTGCTGCACATTGTCTTGGAACTCGAAAATATATATTGGCTTGAAGAAATGGTAAAAAAGAAAGAAAAAGTTGAATGAAGCACCACGACTTGTACTTGTATTTATGTAGGGAATTATGTTTGTTAACTCGAAATAATATCATGAGTAACAACGCTTCGATGATTTTCAATGATTTGCAGATTTTGGATACTCCAAGCCTTTTAGCTGAGGGCTCTAGAGGGGTTAAAAAGAACATCTTCAAAGAAAGACCGCCTCAATCTGATGCATCCACAAGCAGCTGTTGCTGATGCTGATCTCAATGTCAAATTTCTGGCATTTTGGATCTCTAACTCATGAGCAGGTTTTGGTTTATGTTCAAAATTATTTGAAGAAATTATTCAGTTTCATTTATGTTTCTGCTTCACATGATTGCAAATTGCTTGTGCGTTCGCGACATGTGATTCAGCCCTTTCTTTTTCTTCCAAAATCATATTTATGTAAACATAAAATTCACATAATTTTAAAGGCCTGTAAGAATAGCTGACAAATTAAAGTAGACGAACTGATTTGGAATGTGATTTGCATAGAAAATGTATTGTGACAACTGCTTGTGGTATTTTAAGGTGAGCCTTCATGTGTTAATTTGTCATTGCCCGTCAAAGCAGGGGAAAGAAACCGCTTCTTTCAATCTGTACATGCATCTTGTTACTATATATGTGTATAAAAATCATCTTACATCGTCTGCATGGGGCATTGCTGTTTTGCTGGAGGAAATTAGCACTGGATAAATCATAATTGTAGTAATATTCAGTAAGAGCAAATCGTAAATGAGTTGTTAATTTTCAATTGGTTGTGACGCCTCTTGGCGCAACTAATTTTATAAATAGTGTCATTTAGATAGCTAAAATATGACCTTCCTCATTGTTTATGGCACGAGGCCCCTCAACCAATTCCTCCTTCATTTACCCCAAATGCCATTTCTTTCATTACATTACATTTTGCCCATTTTTCTCATCCATCTTGCGTTCTTAACAATTGCCCTTAAAAGCCTTTGCTCTTGGGGAATTCTCATGGTAGGAATAGTTTTTACTCTACCTATAAGAGCGGTAGTTTAGCATTGGATTAACTTTTTAATGATATAATCTGTGAATGTCAACAATTTTGTGTGGCTTGCTTTAAAATTTTAACATGGGCACTTACAGACCAAATCGTTAAAAGTTAATCTAATGACTAAACAATGGTTACTACCAGTAAGGGAAAAAAGACAGTTCCTACCGTGGAAGTTCCCTTGCTCTTAATCGATGGCTAACTCTTCAGACCTAAGTTATTAACATTTTGAAGTAGAAGTTAAGATCATGGTTTGGGAGCATCAGTGAAGTTAACACCAAAAAAAAAAGGACACAATGCTTGTTCAAAATGCAAATTTATTACTAAATTAGTAGCTGCTCAAACTACTAATTTTCTAACCACACAACAGAGAATGCAGAATGGATCTCATGACTGCAACTAATCGATACCAGTTTGCTCATTCCTAGTCCAAATAGTCAATAGTAACAAATTCTTACTCTATTCTTTAATGATTGTCTTGAATAAGTCACTCATTCCCAATCCTAGTTGGATATTTTATACAATTCAGTTTGTTTAGAAATACAAAAAAATTGTTTCAAAAGATGTATAAATATACTTCTAAAAGAAAATGAAAGAGAGAAAGCATCTAGTATCAAGGAAGTTTAGCACATCCCAACTAAGTTGTCACTTGCTAAAGTCCCAATCACATACCAAGCCCCCAACTCAAATTTATTAATAAATAAAGATGAATACAAATAGTTTAGGAAAATAAAACAAATCCGAAATGGACAGATCAGAAATCATCACCAAAACACCAAAGCCAACAAAATGACGCCTATGACATGAGAAATCACAGGATCTAATCCTTAGCATAGGATGCCTTGTTAAAACTTTGAAAGGAAAAAACCCCAAGAAAAAACAAATCCATTAAGGAAAAAGGGTGCATGATCCCGGGCCAAAACTTGTCGTGAGACTTAAATTATTCTTGAGACGAGCAGTTCATGAGTCCACTTGACAGAACCAAAGATTGGAGGCTGCCTAATCATTTTGGAACCGACTTAAAATTCTTACATCCTCCAACTACAAGTAGTCCAAGCGATGAGAGGGTGTGTATTGCCTGTGTGCCAGGGATTCCAAATCTTCAATTTGGAGAGAGGGAAAGGCAAGGACGAAGAGGAGGAGGAGGTAGATGCTGCATGCTGCAACACCATCAATATTTCATCATAATCAAAATACATAAATGTCCAAGCTTGTTGAGCTTGCTCAGTTCACAAAATTTAGCACTTTCCATTCATTTGTATTTGTTGTCTGCCACTACAATCATATCTAATGCATGGATTCCACAGAGGCATATGACTCAAAATCTCACAACCCTCAAATTGCTTACAAGACCACAACAAAGTTTCAGGATTAGTGTTTGCAAATTATACAGCCATGTTATGGATTTTGGAAGCTTCTCAATAATATAATTTTATTTTATTTTTTTGACGGATTTAAGATGTCTAAGCTACTTCAATTTCCCAAATTTATTCGGCAAAGTCTATATCGTTAAGACTTGGTGCCCGCAAATACTTGAAGCTTGACTGAACATCATCAAGCTCTAATGTAAAATAAAACAAACATGCGCTTTTGTGTTTTTTTTTTTTTGGTTCTAACAATAGTGTCGGAATTTTGCACGAGCTATTATATACAAAATCAACATATACATGAAGAACTTTTTCAAAAACATTTTCTGCCAACCCAATACTATTAGAATTCCTTTGAAATTCACCTATATTTCCATCTTATATGTTTATGCTCTTACCTTACCTGCAACCAAACTTGCAAGATCATGCGTAAGATCGTGCATTTTACAAGACTCTACAGTTGTTGACAACAACTCATTTGTTTCAGCTTCTTGGAAAAAACACCTTCAAAATAATGTCCTAAAATACTCATATCCAATCTTCTAGTTGCTAGTTCTCAGTAGGTTCGACAAAACCTTGCCCTATCCAATGTTGTACTAGTTGTTTTACATTGATGTTGTGATCCTTTGGAAATAAGCTACGGTAAGAAAAAAACAATATTTCAAGGGTGGTAGGGGTGGTGGGAGATTATCATAACTTAGCTTAAGCCTATAAATGATATTGTCGCTATCATCTCGATCAGCTATATCAGCAAGTTCTTTGTCCCTAAACGACTTCCACTCACTCACAAGGTTTTGAGAGAGATTTCTTTGACAATAATAGCTTCCCTATTGTCTTTATATAGCGAGAGGAACTCCTTTACACTTCTCCACAATATCCCTTCCAATTTCTATAAGGGGATGGTATTGAGGTGTGCGTGAATACGTCATAGAGATGAGAACACTACGCCTCATTTAAAAACACTTAAAGTTGATATGTTTGAATCTTTCTTTGTGCACTATATACTAAACACTCTTCCACAGCAGTATGGACCCTTCAAAATATCTTACAATACACATAAGAATAAATGGTCAATTAATAAACTTATGATTATGTGTATTCAGGAAGAAGGGAGGCTAACAATGGAAATGGGCGAACGTGTGTTATTGGCAACACTAGAAAAGAATAAAAAAAAAGCCAAACAAAAGAAGAAAGATAAAATACCTATTCAAGGTGGAATCAAAAAAGAATCCAAGTGTTTTTTTTATGTAAAATGAAGGGACACATAAAGAAGGAAGGATTGCATTAAATTCTAGAATTGACTTGAAAAGAAAGATAATCTAATCTCATTTGTTTGTTGTAAATCTAATATCGTTGATGTTAATCATAATATATGGTGGATTGATTCTGGTTCTATAATCCATATTTCGAATACCTTATAGGGTTTATAAAACCTAAGGATGCCAATGGGAAGTGAAGAAAGCATCTATTTAGAAAACAAGATGCATTCACATGTGGAAGTAATTGGGACGTGCGCTTTAATTTTAAGTAGTGGTTTTATTTTGAATTTAGAAAAGACTTTTTATATTCCTACTTTTTCTAGGAGTTTAATTTCAGTTTCAAGGCTTGTATCTTTGGGATATTTCTTTAGTTTTCAAAGACATCTTTTAGTTTGTTTTATAAATCTAATTTTGTTAGGAATGGTACATTGTTTCTTGGTCTTTTCTCTATTAATTTACAAAATGATACCACTTATAATGCTATGCATGTTTATATTGGTATAAAATGTTGTATTATAAATGAAGATTCCTCTATATTGTGGCACCGAAGATTAAGACATATCTTCATGAAAAGAATTAAGAGATTAGTAAATGATAGAGTACTTAGTACTTTAGATTTTACTATTTTAACACGTGTGAACTGCATTAAGGGAAAGTAGAATAACAAGTCTAAGAAATGTACAAAGAGGAGTTCAAACATATTAGAAATCATATATTTAGACAATTGTTTTCTAGACATGGACTCGTATTGTCAAAAATACTTCATATTTTTTATAGATGATTACGCACGATATATGTATCTCTACTTGCTTCATAATAAGAATGAAGCATTAGATGTTTTTAAAATTTTTAAAGTTGAAGAAGAGAAACAATATGAAAAGCTAAATAACATTGTGAGAACAAATAGAGGTAGAGAATATTATGTAGATACACTGAGAATGGACAAGCACCTAGTCCATTTGCAAAGTTTCTTCATGAACATAGGATAGTTGCCTAATACATCATGCTTGGTTCTCCAGACTAGAATGATGTCATAGGAAGAAGAAACCAAACTTTAATGGACATGGTAAGGAGTATACACAGCCACTCCAAACTACCTAAATCCTTATGGATTGAAGCTCTTAAAACGGCTATGTATATATTAAATCAAGTTCCAACTAAGGCTATCGCAAAGACACCATTTGAATTATGGAAAAGTAGGAAACTGAATTTGCGACACATAAGTATTTAAGGATGTTCGACTAAAGTAAGGGTTTATAATCCATAAGAAAAGGAATTGGATCTAAGAACCACTAGTAGATACTTCATTGGATATGTCGAAAGGTCTAAAGAATATAGATTTTATTATTCATCTCACAGCACTAAGATTGTGGAATCAAGAAATACAAAGTTTCATGAGAATGACTTGATTGATGGGAGCGATCTATCATAGAACATTGTTTCTGAGAAAGATCATTTTGATGCTGAACTTTCCTACTTAAGTGATAGATTGATTATTGTTCACAACACTCCTCAAGTTCAAACAAGTGTTGAACAACCAATCATTGAAGTTTCATAAACTGCTGATAATAATCAAGTAGATTAAATTATTCAGGAAGTCTGGAATTGTTGAACAACGAGTTGAACATATTACTCAGGAAAATGTTGATACAACATTAAGAGGATCTATTAGAATAAAGAAATCAACAATTTCCAATGGTTATGTTATGTATCCACAAGAGTCAAACTATAGCATTGGAGCGGAAAGTGATCCTGAAACTTTTTCACAAGACATGAGTTGTAAAGAATCAAAATTGTGGTTTGACAAAATGAAAGATGAGGAATTCTATGGCATCTAATGGAGTCAAGGATTTGATGGAGTTGTCCAATGGGGTAAAAGCCATATGTTGTAAATGGGTCTTCAAGACAAACAAAGACTTACTGGGCAACATTAAAAGACATAAAGCAAAACTCATTACTAAAGGATTCACTCAAAGAGAAGGAATCGATTACAAGAAGACTTTTTCTTATGTATCTAAAAAAGATTCTTTTCGTATTATTATAGCATTATTTGCACATTTTGACTTTAAATTGTAACAAATGGATATGAAAACAGCTTTTCTCAATGGAGATCTAAAGGAAGACGTTTACGTGAAACAATCAGAAGGGTTTTCCTTTAGTGATGGTGAGCATTTGGTATGTAAATGTAAGAAATCCATATACGGATTGAAACAAGCATCTTGTCAATAATATTTAAAATTTCATGATGTTATCTCTTCATTTTGGATTTGTAGAGAATATAGTGGATCAATGTATATACCAGAAGGTTAGTGGAGCAAAATTTGTTTTCTTATTCTATATATGGATGATATTTTACTTGTAACTAATGATAAGGGTTTGCTACATAAGGTGAAATAATTTCTCGTTACAAACTTTGATATGAAGGATATAGATGATGTATCTTATGCCATTGGCATAAAGATTTATAGAAATAGATTTAAAGGAATTTTAGGTCTGTTACAAGAAACCTATATCAATAAGGTTTTAAAGAGGTTTTGGAGGAAAGATTGTTACGAAGTATAGTTCCCATTATGAAGGGTGATAAATTTACTTGAACCAGTGCCTAAAAATGATTTTGAAAGAGAACAAATAAAGAACATCCTATATGCTTCAGCTGTTGGAAGTCTGATGTATGCTCAGGTTTGTACAAGGCCTGACATTACATTTATTGTGGGAATATTAGAAAGATATCAGAGTAATCTATGTATGGACCACTAAAGAGCTACAAAGAAAGTGATAAGATACCTTCAAAGGACCAAAGATTACATGTGTACATATAAACGATTTGAAAATCTAGAGGTAATCAGCTACTCAGAATCAAACTTCGCTAACTATGTTAATTCACAGAAATCATCTGGAACATTTTTATATTTGCCGATGAAGCTGTATCTTAGAGAAGCATAAAGCAGACTTTGACTGCTACTTCTACTATGGAGGTTGAGTTCGTATCTTGTTTTGAGGCTACTTTGCATCGTGTATAGATGAAAAGTTTCATTTCTAAGCTTGGAATTATGGATTAGATTTTTAGGCCATTGAGAATATATTGGTACAATTAAGCTGTAGTTTTTATGGCTAAAAATAGCACAAGTGATAATCGAAGTAAACACATCAACATTAAGTATTTTGCTATATGAGAACATGTTAAAGACAAAACAGTAGTCATTGAATATGTTAGCACTGAATTGATGATAGCTAATCCTTTGACAAGACACGCCACCATTCAGATTTAAGGATTATGTATATAGTATGGGACTTTGTTTCTTTATGTAATTTTTGTTACAAGAACAAATTTATTTCAATGAAACTTATTTTCAGTTGTGATATTATCTCATATTTAATTTGTGCATATATTTATTTATTTTGAGAAATATCATTAAGTTTGGACCTAGAATAAATATAAGGTTTATTCATTAAGTATTAAAAATTAAGAGACATAATATATTGTGATACATAGAAAATAAAACTCAATTTAAGAGAACCTATCGTCATGATTCATATGTTTGTTTCTTACTATGGTAAATTATAGAATTTATGGGCTAAGTGAGAGAATGTAGAAAAATTAGTGCACCGTGTACCAATAAGTGCATATACCACTTATATTATAAAATATCTTGATTACAAGTGCTTTATGCACTAATCAACTAAGTGGCCTATGATCTTTGTTTTTGGGCCGTTGTGGTTTTTGTTGACATTGTATGATGGACACAGTTTATAAAAAAACCAAACGTTTAGGTCCCTAAGTCTCTTGTTCTCTTTCTTTGTTTTGCACCATCATTTTTGGAGTTTGAGAAATGGCCAGAAGCTCCTAAACTCGTGGAACAAAGGAAGGCAGCTTCAAGCTTAGACTATACAGAAACGACAGCAATGGTGGGATGTAAGTCTAATCACGTTTCTATGTTTTGATCTTCTTTGCTTGTTGTTTATTGCATATGAGATCATATTAAGTCTAACAACAATTTCACGTTGCAAGGGAACTCAGATACTCATTCAAGCAAGTAATGTTTGATCTTTGAACGGGCTCATCTTTACCAAGTATTAGTGATGCAAGAACGGGACGGCCCGGCCTGGCCTGACCAGTTATCCTTAGGCCCACATGGGCCACAGCCGGGCAGGCCCAGCCTATGAATTTTGTGGGCCGGGCTAGGCTGGCTCATATTAAAATTACCTTAAACCGGCCCCGCCTGTGGGTAATTTTACGTGGATTGTGCCGGGCCATGCCATGGGCCGTGTCAGGCTATGCCGTGGGCCTTGAATAGACCGGCCCATCTTGGCCTATTATGGGCTTAGATGGGTGCAATTTTCAATTTATTTTTATTTTTATTTTTTATTTTTAAATTTTTAAATAAATTAACAAATATAAAAGTTTGAATAGTCAAGAAAAATATAAAAAGGGATATTTTATTTACGATTGCCTTATTAAAAACCTTTCCAAAGAAATCCTAACGGGACAAAACTTTACTTTTGTTTTTCAAAAGCAAAGTATGCCTAGAAGAAAAAAAAAAAAAAAAATCAAAAGAAAAGAAAAGAAAAGAAAAAAAAAAAGAGCTTGTTAGGCCTATTGTAAAATAATATGTGAGGC
>CAMOHE010048539.1:0-17890 GCA_946598075.1 Artocarpus hirsutus | reverse complement strand
AAAAAAAAAAAAAAAAAAAAAAAAAAAACTTGCTATAATGCTATGTGATGCGTGAGGCCTTTTACTGGAGAAAGCCATATTCAGCCATATTCACTAGTGAATAAACATGAATATATATATATATATATATATATATAATTAGGCCACAATGGGCTAGCCCATTGTGGGCCTATATGGGCCTTACATGGGCCAAGATAGATCGGCCCATTATAGGCCTAAACGAGCCTGCTCAGCCTATTCTGGCCCAGCCCATGATTTTCTATGGACCGCGCTGAGTCAGCCCATGGGCCGACATATGCTGGTCTAGCCCTGTCAACCAGTATTTATGAGCCGAGCCGTGCCTTGAACAGTGTCGAGCCTGGCCTATCACTGTAGCAGGACGAGCCCCGGCCTATTGTTGCATCTCTAATAAGTATATTTTGCACCAACGAAGACTCGGTTCTCTCTCTCATATTTTCCTTTTTTTTTTCATTTTTTTTTCTTTTAGTGCTGTGTGCTATCAAACTTGGCTCTTTTCAAGTGATTACACTTGAATATCAATCCATGTAGAATGGTTCCCCCTATCTAACTGGACCATTCTCGTTTTCTCTGTGTTTGTATTGTGTCCTGTTTCAAGTTTGTTTTGATTCCTGTTTACTCCTTGTTTGGTGTCTTCTTGTTGTTTCTGGCTTGCTTTCTTGGTTTGTCTCTTCGTGTTACAGTTCTTTCTTTGTTTTGTCGGGGCTCTGCAAGGGTTGTTAGGCTGTGTGGCCTTTGTGTGAAAGAAAATTCTCATTTAGCAAAAAAAAAAAATATATATATATATATATATGATTATGCTGTTTGGAATTGGAATGCCTGAAAATGGAGCCACTCCACTTTTGACCTACTATACACCAAAAGTTGTTTTTTTTTTTTTTTTTTTTCTGAAAAAAAAGAGACAAGAATTTGGTAATGTCACACACAATAACTATATAGTGCAACTAAAAAACAAAACCGAAGAGAGAGTGAGAAAAAGGAATTGCATATTATCACATTTCACCCTGTTTTGAGCAAGAAAGTACTAAAGGTTGAAAATCTTTGGCACACTTTTAGGCCGAAAACATGGCGCTCACAAATTGAGCGTTTGCCCTGCTACTTTTCCTGTTAAAAGTGAAAATGCCCACAACTGTTTGTTGTTTGACTTGAACACCCTGTTTAGAAAAAGTAGAATCTCTCTCTCTCTCTCTCTATATCCCCACATATTTTAGGAAATATCAAAGACAATGACGAATATTCGGTAGACTCCTACGTCCCATCAATGTATATTTCTCGATTGCAGTCGAATGCGGAAAGACGCTTTTGGCAAACCGATTTCTAGCCAGTTGGACAAGGGCAATATGGTATGTGCCCTGCCTCCTTGATCACGCATCCATTTCCTCCATGCGTAAGACTATGATTTCCTGTGAATATGGCGCATTTGAATCACGAGTTGTTAATTGTTGAAATTTAGGAAATGATCGCTTTTTAAAATGGTTAGTCTGTGGCGTACGAATTTTTTTGGTTTATTACTGTATTTCAGTGATTTATCACTAATTAACTAATATGAGCTAGCGATTACTAGTTTTATTGAATAATTTACATTTGATAAACCAGTAGTACATCAATGATAAATTAGTTTATCATTGATTAACCACTAAAAAGGCCATCAATGATCAAAGACAACCAAAATCAGCCATTTACCTAATTTTTCTTTCTTTGTTTTTAAAATTATCAAATAATTGTATATTATTAGACCCTGTCAGTCTACAAAATTTATCTGGAGGGTTTGTTTACTTAGGGTTGTCCCTAATTATCGTTGCTACAAAAATCTAAAGGTTAACAACTAAGCTTGGATAAACAATATTTGATATGATGATGAAAATTATTAGTTATAACTGTTTTTATTATAGCATATAAAAACTTTACATTGCAGTAATTTTTTTTATAATAATATATAAAAATTTTATATTAATTATAACTAAAACAATAATTCAAACTATTTTATACCAAACATCTTATTAATATGTTTTTTTTTTGGGTGTGTCCAAGTCAGTTTATGTAATTCTGTTTTGTTTGATTTTCAATCACTACGTATTTTTTATGCTGGGACAGGGATTATTGGTGCATGTGGTTCCTCTAGAGCATTCCATTTTCCTGTCATGACAGCATGATGGAACATCTTGTGCTATCAGGACCATCGTGGCAGTACAATTTAGTAATTAGCTTAGGAGCAGGCATTTGGAATGCCCACATGCAGGTTTGACTGAACAATGTTGCAAACGTCATGCTGCATAAGAAAGTTGAATTCAGGAAGAAAATGCTTCCGGCTAGGCAGAGCCAGAAAAATAAGTGATGAACAGAGCATATATGAAATTATCTTGAAACTGGTCTGGGCAACTATCATGACGTGGGATAAAATTATTATTTCAAAATTTCAAAGGGGCAAACTAAAATTGTCACCAGATTTCATATATGAAATTAAAAGAAAAAAATTCCAAGTGAGGCAGCTATGTACCTTCGATGTACGTGTCTCAATCCTAGTTAGGGCATCAGGGGTATCTAATACAACACATTAATAAAAAGATTAATTATAAAATTTTTTTCTTAATTATAGCTTTTATAATATTTTACCCTTCGAAAACTTCCGTAACACCTACTCTTTTAAAATATGATTTATTAACAAAAATAGTTCTTTTGTTAGAACTTTAACAGCAAATTAACAAATAAATTTAAAATTAGGGGTATTTGATAATTTCAGTTATAAAAACAAAAAAAATAAAACTTTAATACAAATAGTCTTTATTAATGATTAAAAATAAAAAAATCAATTAAAAACATACTACTATTCGGATCTTTTTTTTTTTATATACCAAAATTTTGTTTTTTTCACACCAAAAAAGTATTTTAAAATTTTAAAAGTTATATATTGGTGAAATGAAAAAGAATATAACATGAATATATTCAATATAACAAAAAATATAACACAAAATTTTCATAGAGGAAAAAACTCTTATTGTATTATTAAAATTTCTTTCATATTTTTGAAGTTTTAATGGCATTTATACACTTTAGATATATTAGTGGAATGAAACAAAATATAACATAAATATATTCAATATAAAAAAAAAAGATTACACAAAATTTTCAAAGAGGAAAAAATTCTGTATTATTAAAAAAAATTTCATATTTTTGAAGTCTTATTAGTGTTTATACTTTTTAAAATTTCAAAATATTTTTTAGGCGTGAAAAAAATAAAATTTGGTATATCAAAAAAGAAGGATTCTAAAGGTATAATGATTTTTTTTTTTTTTATCATCAATAAAGACTATTTTTATGATAGTTCTAATTTTTATCCTTTTTTTATAACCAGAATTGCTAAAAGACCCCTAACTTTATAATTATTTGTCAATTTTCTATAAAAATTCTAATAAAATGACTCTTTTTTTGTTAACAATTCATACTTTAGAGAGAACGGATGCTATGTTTTGCAGTTTAAGGATAAAGTGTTACAAATACTATAATTCAAGAGGAATTTTTATAATTTATCCTTAATAAAAAAGATAATTTTCATTTGTGGAGCCTCAAATATGTGACCCGCTTGTTATGAGTTTTGATGCATGGTTCAAATTGGGGCCTAGCTACCACTTAACATGCCAACAATTTTCTCTTCCATTATTTACAGTACCTTTTAGGACCTACCATGGCAACTTTCTAGATGCAACAAATTATCCAATGAAGGGTGGCCAAGTCCCAATTTTATATGAAGAAGCAAGCTAAGATATTGAACTGAATTCTCACTGCAGAACAAGAAAGAAAAACTTGTTTCAATACATTTGGTGGGATTTCTTTGCCAATTTAGTTGACTTGTATGAATCACTAAATCTACAAGATAAGATCTTAAGAGAGTAACCATACAACATTTCTTATGCACCTATACAGATTGTGAATTATAGAGAAAAAAAAAAGCATGTATTTCACTTTTATGACCCTGCAGGATAGAAATTAGACATTTTTTGGATCTTCAGTCTTCTTGGATCTAAGAAGCTTGAGCAGCATGCTTGCCTTTGCTTTGGTCCTTCCATTGCACTGGCTTTGGAGAAGCAGCAGTAACTGAGTCAATACCCCATCTCCAATGGCTTCTTCCCGTGCCTGCAACGAACCATAACAAACTATCATAAGTGATCCGACGGCGCTTTCGCTGCCCTCGTGATTCGACACCCTGAAAACATTCTTAACAAGAGTGCTAATCCCATTTGGGTTATTGATCAGTTCCTCTTTTGCGCTGTCAAGTGACAGAAGCCTCTCAAGGATGGCCATCGCCAATGGCGCCGAGCTTTTTTCCCTCCTTTCGCTGCGAGAAACGTAAGAGATTAGTCCATCTACGATGCCTTCTCTCATCAAAAGTAGTCGATTCGATTCGGTGGAAGATAGTGTCCATAAGGCTTTAATTCCGGCATCTGAAGATTCAGAACTCTGTTGAACAAACTGAATTATTTCATGCAATAGTTCTCTGGTTTTTCCGAGCATAGAACAAAGTTGTTTTGTCTCCGAAGATGAGGACGTGATCTCAATTATTTGACACAATTTCATCCTTATTAAGGAAGTACCATGCTTGAACAAGGCTAAGAAAGATGCCAGTTTGGACTCTTGTTGAAGAATATTTAGATTCTCCAAATCCGAGAAAGGCAATAATTTCATAATACAAAAAAGTGCTGCTTCTACAAACTTTGTTTTCTCGTCTGAGAGTTGTTCTTCCGCTCCGCCGAAAACTTGCTCTAGAAGCAAAGGCAAGAAGCCTAACTCTATCAAACCAGATCTCGAAGACGACGATTCCTCGGATAGAACTCGAATGCTCTCGAGCGCTTGAAGCTTCGCTTCGCCTTGTCTTTCCAGGCTGTGTTTGAGTGCAGACAAGGAATCAATTCTGGCCATGTATTCAGGATCGAAACGGTGACCAATTTGAAGCCAACGCTCGATCAAATGGCGGAGAGTGTGGTTCGGAACCATGGTCAGGTCATGAAGTGGCTGCATTGTGACTGGACATGTGAGGTTGCCTGCAGCCAGCCATTTTTCAATGCTTGATCTGTCATATGTTTGACCTGTGCAAAGAGTGACTGGATCTTTGAACAAATCTAACGTAATCGGACATCTAAACAAGTGAGGAACAGACATTTCAGCCTCCCTTAAATCTTGCATGGAAGATTTCTGAGTTGACAACAAAAGAAAGCGAACACTTTTAAAAAAATCCCACTAATAGTACACTACAATGCAACATTTGGGAAGAGAGAAATTTTTTGACATAATAATTTTTGGAAGAGTTTTTGTGAGATTGGGTTTTGCTTTTTGATATCATATCAGAAATATCATTGATAAAGGGACTATAAAAAGAGTGAAATAAAAGGAAAAAAAATGGAGGGATTGGAATGAAAGAAAAGAATATGCAAAGAAAGGTCAGGTTTTAGAGGACATATAGTGTGGAGAGATGGGGAAGTGAAAAGAAAGAGAGACAGACCAATCAGAAGAGAAACACCAACATACAAACAGCAGAGAAGGCCAAAATAGCCTTATCCTGGTGATAAGATTTAGGAGAGATTGCAACTAGTAATATAGAATAATTGTGGGGCTGGTCCCCACAACTCTCTCTCCTTGGGTATATTTAATATTCCAGTCAAACTGACCGACCAGTAGATAAAACAAATACTTGTTAATGTTATATGAGATTTTTTTGAGAAAAATGTTCGTTTTTTCTTTTTTTGAAGTTTGAATGCACAAACAACATTAGTTTGAAACAAATAATCCATTTGGAAGAGAGAGAGAGAGAGAGAGAGAGAGAGATAATGGTATTGGTAGTCACAAGGCTCATGAGAATAGTCCATTGGGTGGAGAATGGCATCAAATCAAAGCTAGTTCCTTGTGTCAATTAATAGAATAAGCTACCTGTTCTTTTCTCACCTCATGTCATTTGGTCAAGGCAATAAATAAACAAATAAATAAATGCTATCCCATAAAAAAAGAGATTTCCACAATATCCTGTTAATAGGGTTTTAATTTAAACCATCATATCTGTATTAGATTTTGCCAATTTTACATATCTTCTCATTTGACGTGATGTTGGTAGAATCAGCTTTATTGTAAAAAGCTCCAACAAAAAACAATGAAGCCGCTCATTCAACTTCAACTCTTTTCTTTTTCTTTGTAGAATATACTCAAGTTAAAATCTGGGTTTACATAACACGTTAAACCTTTGTTTTTTTTCCCTAACACGGGGCTTGAAGTATAGATGAATTAAAGCCATTAGCTAGCTAGTTGATTATTTTTCTCTGTAAATCCCCAAACTTTTAAATTCACACACTCGTGCGTGCACTTCATACATAAGAGCTTAATTAATCAGACGGTCACTTTCTGCCCTTTTTATATTTTTTTTCCTAATTTTAATTGAAAAAGAGAGCAACTATTAACATCAAGAAAATTTTAATTAAATCCAAGTACATATTTTTTTTTTTCTCATTTTCCTTGTCCATCCCACTAACTTTTTCCATGTCTGTAAAATATATACATATTTAACAATCATCTTTTTAATTTTTCAAGACATTGTGGTAGTGTGGTTTTTTTTTTTTTTTTGGTAGAAAAATGATTTAAGTACATTCATCCATAAAGTTAAAAGAAAAATAATTTTATTCTCGTAGAGTTAAGACACAACTACTTATAAAACAGTAGAATTTAGTTTAATTTATAGTATATTTTTAAATTGAGACTCATTATTTTATAAATAGCAAAGTTTTAACAGATAGGTTAAGAAGGAGCGCTCATGGTTAAAAACATATGCATAACATGAAAGAAATACTTGGGTGATTCCCCAATCAAGAATTGGGGAATAGAATCAATTCTATTGATAATCCGCCCGCCGTATTGGCTCTGGATTTGTGTCGCCTGATGACTTTTGACCGGTCAAACTTTCACACCATTTATAGTCTAAATTAGTCAATATATACCAGCTGGTGGGACCATCAATTCTCAACCTCTTGATCTTTATCCGATGGTCAACAAGACTTTTATACATGATGACCATTGAAGTCCAAGACATGAACAGAGATCCAGTAATTTCTCTAATACATTATTGATTTCTTTTTTGGACTATTACAAAGAGGAATTTCTTTTGATAACGATTTAGAAACTTTGTTCTCAATTTAAGACATGGCAATGGCATTATTGCTACCATAATTTTAACATAATATCTATCCACAAGAAGTGCGATTATTAGTCATATGATAATGCAAACGGTCCTTCTATTAAAACTTCACGGCACTAGTGTAAATTCACAAGCCTAACTACTTCAATGTTTAAATTTTGTAAATGTATCGTTTAAAAATATGCCCAAATTTTTCTATTATCTTTAAAATTCATAAATCTATGGCAACTCAATATTCAAAGTTCGCTAGTTTTAATATAAAATGTGCTAGCTTTTGGGTTCCTAGCAGTGCCATCGGAAATTCTTCTTCCGACACTAATAGTAAAAGGAGATATAATTGAATGTAAGCACGTGCCTCGTTAAGTTTTTGAAATTTAAACTTTCATCTTAAAATTATTTAAAAATATTGATATGTCCCATCGTGCCTCTAATGAAAAATGAATAATTTTGTCCTTGTTTTACAAGAAAATTTATAATTATGCTACCACTCAATAATGAAAATATATAACTGTATATCAATTCAATAAAACCTATAAGGTTAATTTCTTAACCATACTTAGATCTATTTTTTAACTAATCCCTATATTTTTAGAAATTACAAAGGTATCCTTTGAAATTAAAAATTTTGTTCCAATTTTATCCCTCTTAAATTTTTAGACAAAAAAATATGGAAAAAAAACAAAAATACCCTTGATTAGACCGAAATTTGTTTATGAAGTGCATTTTTCTTCTTGAAATTTTTTTTTAAAAAATATTTTAACATTTAAAAAGTTGTAAAACTTAAGATCTTTCATTTGAAATTTGATGTTTTGTTTTAAGATTTTTATATTTTTAAATTTATAAAATATTTTTCATAACTGATTAAATGGTTGTTATGTTGTTTTGCCTAATTTTTTTATTCACATGGATGAAATTAAAATTAATTTTTTATATCCAACAAATACCTTTATAGTTTTTAAAAACAAAAAAAAAAAAACAGATTGAGAAATAGTTAAAACTAAGATGTATAATTATATATTTAACCTAATAATATAAATATATATTTTAACTGCCTCTACTTAAAAAAGTTTCTAGTTTGTCCACTGCTCAACACTGTAAATGTATTTTAATACAACACTTATTATCACTTGCCACGCGACTATTCACCAAACACTAGTAGTGTTCCTATTGTTATATGTATTTTATTCTCTTATGTTTCATTTTAGTTTTATTACCGTTGAAGGTGGTTTGAGTCATCCAGCATAACTAGCAAAAAAGTGGAGGATAAATTTTGCCAAAAATAAGGTTATGAAAAACATAACAAAAATGTTAAATTAGCGGGTAAGAAAATAGACAAGCTACTTTTTCCCTTTTCCCTTAAGTCTACTAAACGCATTATGTTTTGTACACGGCAATAAGACAAACAAAATTGCGCCGCGCCCTTCATTACACGTAAGTTTGGCCAAAAGAAAAAGAATATTTTAGATGTTTCAAAGAGAGAGAAAGAGAAGAGAGAGAAAGAGAGCTAATCGCATGAGCACTACTATTACTTAACCTCCTCGACACTTAAAATCTTCTTGCTTATAAAACAGTAAATAATAAATTTTAGTATAAAAAGTACCCTATAAATTAAATTAAATTTATTTTTTAAAAAAATACTAGAGTTTTAATATATGAGGAAAAAAATCATCTAACAAATGGACAAAGCAAAGCCCATAAATGAAGGGCTTTCAAATGAGGAATAATTTGAATAAAATAATAAAGGCCTTTTGAATGCTATCTTGTCTGCCATTTGAACGCACCAAATTCCATGAAAACTAATAGATATATCCAGACTATGGTTTATTCTAATTAAGTATTTGGTCAATCATAACTCACATGGAAAACATCATCAAAGTAACAAGTTGTGGACGTAGTTTAGAGGCACACGCAATCTCTTGAACTACACGTAGATTCCACTGTTTGACTGCACCGCCATTAACCCTCTCCCTTAGAGTGCATGAAAGCGATATTTCGTCTGCTCTAAATTTTAATAAAAATATTATTACCAAAAAGTTTTAAATAAAAAAAATATTAGACAAGAGGCGATGAACTGACTAAACTATTGAGGTAGGGCAAAATATAATTTTAAAAATATAAAAGAAGTAAAACACAAGTTTTATTAAATTTATTTACAAAACTTAAAGAAAAAGATCGGAGGGTGGCCGTCCTTCTTCAGATGACTCCACCACTGACTAACCGCCACATAATTATAATAATTAAGATTAGTGTTCTTTCTTGTATCATTAAGAGATGATTATGCTCATGCTCGTTTACTATAATGCTATAATTATGCCTCTCAATGAGCATGTAGAATATGACTTAGTCGCCACCACTAATCCCTTCTTGATTTGCAAAAGAATAAATCTATGACAATCTTACATAACAATGCTTTTTGGTAAGACATAATTGGTCTAATAGACACGATGGAAAAACAAAAAGTAGGATGTTTATTTATTTTTCCCCTCTAATTTAGCATTAGTTATAATATTAGTGCCCTTTGTTGTCATTGTTAAAGATGGTTAATTTAGTTTGTCATCAAGTGTAAAAGGCCCCATCAGCTTATGGGTCCTGAATTGTAATTATCAACCAGGTGTTTACGACAAGTTCACGAAATCATGGCACTACATGTATATAGAATATTAAATGGGCTGAGGATTAATTAAAATTTGCTTTGAAACAAGTGGGGACAACTAAGGATAGTTTTGCTGCATGCAGCTGAAAATCCGGGTAAATAAAGAGGCTTGATCAAACTGTCACTTTTCTTGTACTAATTAGCTTTTTTGCTTTTTATATGTGCTTGAGATTCTTGGCTAGGAAGTAACATAAAATTCACTAAATGTTGAGGGAAGAGCATAGGTTTTTGTTAATAGTTGATGAAAGTGAGAAATAGGTAATATTTTGGTGCTGTATTTCTTCTTCTTCTTCTTCTTCTTATCTTTGAATCGATTTTTTTATTAACTTGACGTTATTTTTTTTTTCTTATATTATTATGGACATTAATTTAAAAGGGTTGAGGTGTGATCATTTTATGTTTTTTTAATTATAATCAATAAAATCCACTCGAAGTGATAATCACTGTAAATTTGTTGGATCATGAGGACATTTTCCAATATATTTCACGTCTTAATTGATGATGTGGTAGTTAATTACAATATTTTGTAAAGAAAATCTGAGTGCCCTTTGTTGAGGAGCATTAAAGATTTAAGTAGTTTCTTTAATTCTACAAGATTTACACTTCTCATTTTTATTGGGCATGTTTGGAGGATCTTATTTAGAGCACCGTATAATAATATATTAATAAAATATTTTTGTATGGCTTGTATTGTATAAGTTAAAAATATGGATGGTAAACATATCATATTATAGAATACAACCTATTTGCGTATTATATTGTATTATTTTCACAAGATCTATGATACATGTTGGGGTTGGGCCCAACATGGCATCGAGGTTATGTTGATATAACGTTTGGTTGAAGCCTATAATTTTCTACAAAAAGAGGGGTCATAATAAATATTTATATTATCTAAAAACTACATTTTGGCCCCTTTATTTAAAAAAAATAACATTTTGGCTCCATTTATAAAATTACATATTTGACCACATAATTATTAAAATTTTTTACATCTTAATCCCTTAATCGTATAAAATTATGTTTTGACCCCATGATTTTAAAAAATTACATTTTTATTCCTCATTTTCTTAAAAAAATTATATTTTGATCCCTTGTACAAATGTAATGACACAAAACACCATGTTGTATTTTAACAATACAATCCAATACAAAATACAGTATACAATACAATACAATGTACCAAACATGACCTTTATATATTGTCTTAAAGTGTGGCAGATATATCATCCCATTGCATGGCTGAATTGAAACAGAAACACAATATTAAAGGAAAAGATTATACTACATGATAAGCCCATTTCCTAATTTCTCAAGAGAGATGTTATTTGCACCTTAGTAATGGGGCTCTTTATATATATATATATATATATATATATATATATGCAATAAAACTAAGTTTTGGATTGATTTATGCCACAAAAAATAATAATAAATAGTTGCAGATAATGTCACATCACAACATCGTATTTTATTTGAAAATATGATAAACGCTTAATTTGATATTATTTTCTGATCAATTTTGTCATATTTCTTTGCTTTATTCTTGAGTAATTTATGTTTATTTTGTGATTTTGTGTCTTGTAGGTATTTCAAGGTAATGAGCTAAATAGTTGATGAAAAGCGGAATTGGAGTTTCAAATATTTCATTTATTTACCTTGAAGGTCAACCGGGAGGTCAAGTTGAAGATTTGGGAATTCTCATGACAAATGAGCATTTTCAGTCAAAAGAGGGCATGTCCTCGCTAGAAAAGGCCCCGTGGCAGTGCCATAGCACAAAGAGTAGGTGCAGCCACATGACAACTTTATGCAGCCGGGCCATAGCCACGCCAGCGGCTCCAATACGTGCCCCTGCGAGCAACTATGTGCACCCCTATGCCTGGAGAAGAAAATCTGCAAGTTACGCCTAGCAAGGTGTGTGGCAATGTAGCAACTTGTGCCCTTGCATGCATCCCAGCATCCTGAACTGAGTGACGTGTGTGCTTATGAGAGAAGTTTCATGCTCAGTACGTCCTTTCTTGTTTTGGACAAATTTGACCTAAATATGACCCAAAGTTGCCTGTTTTCATCATCAAAACAAAAACCTATAAAATACCACACCTTAGAACACATTTAGGGGAGTCTTTTTTTTATTAGTTTTTCTTAGTCTTAGGAGGAGGAGGAGGAGAAGAAGAAGAGAGCTCTGGTGGAGGCTATGGAGAACCATCTATGTAGATTGCTTTCCAATGCCATAATCCTTCTTTTTCTTAATCTTTCTTTCTTTTCTTTTTTAATTATGCTTTAGTTTAATTTTATTTGTGGTTAAAGGGGATTTCTAAACCTTCGATTTAATTATATGATTAATTTATAGAATTATTTTCTAGTTTTCCAATTGAGATGGTTTTATGTTCTTCTATTTTTATCGTTTATGATTATTTTCTTGTTTTGTTTAGGATGCACAACTAAATAGAACTTGAATTTAATCAACTGCTAGATTGGAATGCTTTATCGGTAATTGTCTTGTTATTCTAATCATTAGTAACAAATTGCAACGTATGATTACCAAGGGTTTTCATTAATTATGATGTGGAACATAACTTAGGTTAATAGACCGAGCTTGTGTGCTTATTGCCTTGATCAACCTATCTTTTTCAACTTAATACTTCTGTTAGATTAAAGAGCTTGTTCTAGATTGTTTGATAGAAAGAGGTTTAATAGAGCATATATCTTATCAAATCTATATAGTCAGGAAAGATTATGATAGCAAGACTTGTTATTTACAGTTCCTAGTTTCAATGGATAATTGAGAATAATTTTGTAATTAGTTGTATGATTATTGTTTAAAAGTAGCAAATGATCCTTTGATCGGTTTTATTATTATTGTTTTACATTTATTTATTTTTTTGTCTTTTCGTTAATTTAGTTAATTAAATTCAAAAACCTCCAAATTATGTTATGTGTTAGAGTGTCTTAGGTATTTTAGAGTGAATAACTAATTAACTAAACTTAATTTTTTGTGAGAATGATCTTCACTCACTACTACACTGAATAACAACGATATTTTAAGTAAGATTAATTTAGTGTCCCCTAAGACTTACCAAAATATCAACTATATCTTTGAGATGCAAGCCAACAACCGCTATGATATTGATTGTTGACCAAGATATCAAGCAATATTCAACTGTGATACCAGTATCTGACTGGTATCTAGCATGATATTGATTGGTATCTGCTATGATACGAGCTGATATCCATCATTACTAATGACTCCACCATTGCCAGAATATTTAAAAATACAAAAAAGTCCATCATATAAAAAATATACTATAAACCACTACTAGTATTCGATTGGTATACACCATGGCTATCCATTGATATCCGATAGCATTCGCCTCTATTATTGACCATCCGATGGTTTTCTTTGGATAACTACTAAGACACCAACCGATTATTGGTTTTCAATAGATTTTTTCCCCAAAACACTTAAAAAATCATAAGATCCACCAAAAAATCATAAAACATAGACAAAAATCACAAAAAAAATTCACAAAACACATATCATATTACAAAATCTCAAAAAAAAAAAAAAAAGAAAAAAGAAAAGAAAAGAAAAGAAAAGAAAATTGGTGTCTTCATGAAAATCCATGGAGAAGATTTCTTTGGTGCTACAAATCGGTGGAAGGTTGTCGTAGATCTCTTTCATGCAATCACGACAGTCGTTGCCATATGAGACAGGAATGGTGTAGATCTCCACAATAATGGAAGGCAAAGGCGACAATCTCCTCAACTTGGTGCTTAAATGAAGATCTTCGACCATGGGCGGCGATGGGAGATCTTAGTCCATGGGATCATTGTCTTGAGGTGACAACATTATGAAGGGAACAGAGACAGAGCTCAGCTATGACAGCTTGCATTTCCACTTAACATGATATTGTCCAGTTTAGGCTTGAGCACACACATTTTTACTCTTATGCTTTACCCCAAAATGCCTCATGCCATTGGGAAGTAGTATCATTGCTTATGAACTCTTACTCATGACTAGTCATAGGTGATGTGGACTGCATAACTCACTCTTTCTTAGCCCTTTTCAGCTCAAGAGAATTATAATTATCACAATCACCCTATCTTTGAAGGCCCAACGTCCTCATTGGCTACACTTCTAGCTGGGTCAAGACTTTGATACCATCTGTAGTGACTCATACCTCCATTTGGTATGATATTATTTACTTTAAGCCTAAGCAAGCATATTTGCTCTTGTGCTTTACCCCAAAAGGTCTCCACTATTGAGATGTGGTGTCATTACTTATGAACTATTACTCATGACCATTCTCAGGTGATGTGGGATTGCACAACTATGACAGCCATAAATTCTCTTGCGGTGAAGAGGGTAAGAAAAGGCCAGTTATGCAGAACATTGCTTGGAAATGATCATAGGTTATGGTTAATAAGTAATAACACTATCTCTCAATAGTATGAGGCCTTTTGGGGTAATGTCTAAGAATAAAACCATGAGGTCTTAGGCCCAAAATAAATAATATCATACTAGATGGAGGTATGAGTCATTAAAAATGGTATTAGAGTCTTGACCCAGCCGGAAGTATGGCCAACAAAGACGTTAAGTTCGTAAAGTTAAGGTGATTGTACAACTATAAATTCTTTTAAGACGAAGAGGACTAAGAAAGGGCGGGTTATGCAGGCCCGCCTTACTTGAGAATAATTATAGGTAGTGGTTCACAAGTAATAACACCACGTCCCAATGGTATGAGACTTTTTGGGGTAATCCTTAAGAGTAAAACTGTGTAAGCTTAAGTCCAAAGTAGACAATATCATACCAGGTAGAGTTGTAGGTCGTTACAACAAGCCACCATTTCTTGGCCCTATTTGCCTCAAGGGAATTATGGTTATCACATTGGCCTCTTAAGATGGCGTCATCAACAACATCACATAAAGAAGAATATCAAAGTTCGATGTCCTAAGGCGATGGTATCGATGTCAATGAGTAGAAAAGAAAGATGGAGTTTGATAGCAAGGAAGACATCCACCAGCAATGAGGAGTTTCGATGGCGGAGAGAGAAGAGAGGAGAAGAGGGGGAAGCTAAAATAGTGGGGGATGAGAGAGGGAAAGAGAAAGAAAGAGACAAAAAAAAAACATAGGTTTAGTTTAGAGGAATTTTAGTCATCACACTAAATATAATTATGCCATTATGGCATACTTTCAGATAGTTTTTGACCATGTGACATAAATCAATCCAATTGTAAAAGTTGTGGCATGTAGCACAAATACTTCAAATTATGAGCTTTGGTTGTTTATGCCACCAATATCAGCCTTGGATTAAGATCTACAACCCAACCTAAAACTATTGCAAAATATGCCATGGTGGCATGTTCAACACTGTCTAGAATGATCAAAATACCCATTAGGGTTTTTCTTTCTATTTTCCCCTCTCAATTTCCTCTGCAACCTTCCTCCTTTTCCATCTCTCTTTCCATTGCCTAGCTCTCTACACTATTGTCATCATGTCTCCACTCTTCAACGTGGCAACTACTCCACATCCGTTAAGCATCGTGACCTCCATCTCCAAACATCTCTAGCATCCTTGTTTCTCGTTGCCTCCACTAGAGATCTCCGATCACATTGTTCCTTAGCCAAAATCTGCACGACTAATGTACACTTCTTTCTCACTTATAGCAGTCACCGTTGCTACAATTACTGCCACTACATGGCTTGAAGTCAGCTCCTTTTTTGTTGACGGTGCTAAATCTCTTTTGCTCAGAGATGTCACTCTTCTTATTGAGCTCTCACCACGGTGGGAGAAAGATTCATAGATCTCCTCACATGACTCTAAATGAGAGATCACGATGAATAATGCATGAATCTTCATTCCACAGACATATCTACTAATTCTTGTGCTTACATTTTTGTTACATATTTTCAGTTATGTTGAACAATTTTGTGTGGTTTTGGTGACGTATATTGGTGACAAACTGATAGTGTTACCTCCCACCACTGTCGTTTGTAGCAATTGTAGTATGTTTGGTGGGTGCTAGAGCTGAAAAAATTGGTAGTTTCTATCAAATTTTGCATATAGGGGTTTAGGTGTGGAGAGACAAACTTTATTGTTTTTAACATTTTTATGAGCTTTAAATAATTATTTTGAATTTTTTTTGTGTATTTTCAAGTATTTCGGTGGTCGCCGCCACTTGAAATGGTTATTGTCAGTGGATACCAACCTATATCTATGGTGGATCTTGACATGTATCTATGGTAGATACCAAATACCGACTGGTAACTATGGTCAATGCTGGATACCTACAAGTAACCATGTTGGATATTAGAATTTTTTTTTTTTTTGGTATTTTTCAAGTATTTGGGTGGTTGCTACCATTGAAAATGGAAGTTGTCAATGGAGAATGCCAGTATCTGTGGCAAACACTAGATACCAGTCAGCTATAACAAATACTGACCAATAACCATGGTGGATGTTAGATACCTTAAACAAATATTTGGTATTTTAAACTATAGTGTGATAATATAGCGTGACATTTTCTACAATTATTTTTTAATGGCATTAATTAACTTAGTTTTATTTTTGTGGCATTTATAAAGAGCCCCAAAATTATACTAGTTTACCCTTTGGCCTAATTGGAGGCTAAAGCCTAACTCATGAGTCAAGAAATTAAATGTGAGAAATTTGCATTAAGAGATAGGTATAATTACATGAATATCACAATCTTACTTGACTCCATTTAAAACAAAATGAAAAAAAGGAAAAAAAAAAAAAAAAAGCATCCATGTTCATCCTCATGTGGGTACAGCACCACTAGTTACACATGATGGGCCCCTTCAGCAGTTTTTAAGTGTGATCCCACCAGGCAGGACCCGACATTCTTTTTTTATTTTTATTGAAAAATTACACTAAATAGTACAGTTTCAAATGTAAGCAAATAGCATACTTTCAAAAATATTTAATTATTTAGTATTTTTAGAATTACATGCTCTTAAACACTTGAATTTTTAATTTTATCTCATCTTTTTTCTTCTTTTTCTTATTCTTATTCTTTTTGTTTTTGTTTTTCGTTATCTCATTATTATTTTGTGTTTTTCCTATATCATTTTATGTCAAAATAAATTTTATTTTAATCTATATGGGCTATTTATTTAACGTTGTTATATTTAGTTTATTTATTTTTATTCCCAATAGATGGTGGTTTGATTCACTCCTTCTCCCATTTAGATTTTAAGTTTCTCTATGGTACAAACCTCCATCGATAATGTTATATTTCTCATCATTAGATGCTGATCAATTCTTTTCTCTTTTTCCTTTTTTTTTTTTTTTTTTTTTTGGTAAATCTAATGACTAAAAGACATAGTTTGCTGATAGATTACTTTTTTTTCAGTACCCATCATAAAAATCCTCTATATGTTAACAAGATAAACATTATTTCCTAAATAAGTAATGTCCATTTGACCAATGAGACTTTATCCCTCTTTTTACTATTTGATTTTCCGTGATAACTATGGTACCTTTTTTTACTAACTAAATACTCCATTTCTCTAGTTGCTAAATTCACTTATAGTTAGAGTTTGGAGCCATTCATAAATGAAGGTGGACAGCTGCCTCCACTAAACATTTATTTTTTTAATTTTGTACATAAAATTTCATAAAGTTGTATTTTATCTTCCTAAAACTGTATTTCCTCCCGCATCTCTTCCTCCCAATGTTTGCTATTTATATATGTGTGTCATTATTTCTCCAAGTACATATAATACAAAAAATTTCCACACATTTATCTAGCTAATACGCATAATCTCTTTCAATCAATAACATGCAAAGATATATATAGAAAGAATTAAACCATGCATCTTCTCCAACTCCTTAAGACCTAATTAAAAATTCATAATGAGCTCACTCTTTTGAATCGGCTCGCCATTCTAATTATTAATTAATATTAATTGATGATTAATCACTTTTATTATATAATTTTTCAATATATAGTCAATAATGTATGATGTTAGTCAATATATACTGGTAAAAAATACATTTTCTAATTTTTAAAAGTTTAGCTTA
>CAMOHE010048538.1:28269-38946 GCA_946598075.1 Artocarpus hirsutus | reverse complement strand
ACTTTGATGTTGTAGTGTCCGCCTCAGGATCAATGATTTGCATTTTTTTGAGGAATTCCTCTACAGTTAAGGCAGAGATAAAAATCATTCTTCCTGACTCCTCAAGAAACCTTTGTTCTATAGCACAATCTAAAAAACTAAGCAAATTGTCAAAGTAACCATTTATATTTAACAAGCCAACAAGTTTAGAGTGTAGTCCTAACAATTTCCAACTAGCAATGGCAAAAAGTTCTTCTAGAGTTCCTAGACCTCCAGGTAAAGCAATAAAAGCATCAGAAGCAAACTCCATGTCTCTTATTCGCTCAGGGATACCTGTGACTATTTTTTCAACACCAATAGTAGGACCACATAAACGACTTTGAGCAAAGACACCTGGGATAATACCTAAAGCTCCAGTACCTCTAGAACGACTTCTAGCAACAACAATACCCATTAACCCTAGACTACCTCCTCCATAGACAAGATTTATCTTTTTCTTAGCCCAGAAAAAACCTAAATGAAATGCAGCTGCTATGTAATCAATACCTTTTCCTGATCTAGAACTACAAAACACACAAATATTTTTGAACTTTAAAGATGACTGGGACGAGGACTCCATATCCATTACTAAAACTAAGACTCTTTTTTTTTTCTCTTTAAACTGACTCTATTTGACAAATCCGCTCTGAGGAAAACTGAAAAACTAAAGGGATTTTATACACACCTAAGAAGAACCTTGGATAAAATTAGGTAAAGAGAACTACGATGACAGATAAGGATAGGTAGATAGTATGATACAGCTGTAGACTTTTTGAAAATTCTTATATGACAAAACTATTTACCTTTTGACAAACTAGACTTTACTGTACAACTTTTGACAAATGGGACTAAATTTTAAAAATCGAAGCAAAGCTTATCTTACACGACACACAAGATACCTATTGAAGAAAATTATGCATCTGACAAAAGAAGAAAAGTCAAAATATTATTATTAAAAGATAAACAGTATAAACACAATTATTAAACAACTACTGTTAAAATCACAAAAATAAAAAATCTTTTTGTTGATGAAATTTTATTCGAGAATGAGTTAAAGAAAACTTTTGTTCATCAAAACGTGTTTCTAGAAATTTCGTTACTTAGCCATTCTGATTATTTTTTTTTATTAAAACAATTATCATATCTCGAATAAATTTCAACAATTTTCTTTTTTTTATTATTTTTTTATGACTTTTTTTTATAGAGACAAACACACAAAGAAACAAAGAAAAAAAAAACTTTACAGACCTTATTCTGAAGTAGAAGAGTCTTGAGTCTACTTTCCATCTAACATTCTCGCAAACTGAACAGTTGGGTCTTTTAGCATCAGATTCCCAAGACGTTCCTTTTCTAAATGAAATTGAGGCTAGAGTTGTTTCATAGCCCCCCACACGTATCCACTTGGATGGGACTCAAGAGAAACTCTGAGAACTTCTAAGTTCTCATTCCTAAGACCATTTTTACAAAACTGAATTTTATCTTCCCTATTTATAGATACGAAACCGGGTGAAGGACATTTTCCAAAACAAGTTTGACGAGTACATTTATTGCATTTTGACTCCATACGATGAGCTCTTCTTTTTCTAGCACATAGACTTGTACCCATACCAGGCAAACCTACATTATATACATCATTTGGACAAACAAGACCTTTTATGTACATTTTTACATCGGTTGGAAGTTTAAAAAGAGAAAGAACCCAAAGACGAGTGATTCGAGTTTTGTATTTCTTTCTGATCTCTCTTTGAGAAAGTGAAGGGAAATATTTCTTCAAATGTTCGTATTTAGGATCCATGACTTGAAAGAAACAACGAGATTCTTGAGAGTGAATTGAAAGCTTTGAAAGAGAATTTGAGAGAGAATTGGAGAGATTTTTGTAAAAGCAGAAGAAAAGGAGATTAAAGATTTTTTGGAAAAAGTATTTCAAAGATCGAAGAACTTTGAAAAAGTTTTCAAGAATTTCTAAGAATTTTAGCGAGAAGACAGAGAAAATTCGAGAGAGAAAACAAGAAATTTAGAAAGAGAAAGAACAAAGATTTTTGAGCTTAAATGCACGATAACGGATTTTATAGACAAGGGGTGGATTTCTGTTTAGACACAGGGAAGACTGTACAGACACATGCGAGAATAATGGGCTAAACTAAAATTGGCTAAAGAAAAGTAACCTAATAGATTACTCAGACATGAAAATATTTTTGTGTTTTTGAGTTTTTTTAATTTTTATGTTTTTTTTAATTATTTACAAAAGTCTAAAATTCAGAAAAATTCATTGAAAATCATTTCATTAAAATGCGTTTCTAGAGGCCGTTGATACAAAGATACCAACTAATCTTGTTGATTATAACCTCCATAATTTCTGCTATTTTAATGAATTTTTGAAGTTATTTTTCTAATTTTTAGGAAAAACAAAGAAAATAAAGATACAACATACAAAACAAAAACATAAATATAATACAAACATTAATCTATAACTATGATTTTAGTTTTAGATTCGAAGTCGAAGTCGTCAATGTTGATGACTGTTGGAAGATTTGCTCTAAACCTTCCCAAAATATAGCACTCCTAAAAAGTTAAGTTGCTAGCAGCTACAAAGAATCTTTGTTGAAATTCTTCTTCATCCATGAGATCATACATGAGGTCATCCATAGTGTCACCCATTACCTCATCCTCAGGTTCTTCTTCAAACATTTCACTTTCACATTCAGCTTCAAAATTTGAATTTGCAGCTTCAAGAGTTTGATCATCAAAAACATTCAAAGGATGGTTATCAACTTTGGTTGGAACATTTGAGTCAAAAGAATTAGCCAAATCAGCCAAAGGATCAACAAACGTTCCAGAAGCACTACTCTCAACAAAGTTCACTTCACACTTTCTAGAAGGTGATTGTGCCATGTTAAAAACATTGAATTTTGAAGTCATATTCCTAAAAGACAATTTTAGTATTCCATTTCTATAATTAATTAAAGCATTAGAAGTTTCAAGAAATGGACAACCTAAAATGATAGGAATTTGAACATTTGAATTTGTGACAGTTGTGTATCCAAAACAATAAAATCTACTGGATAGTAAAATTTATCAATTTGGACTAACACATCCTTAACAACACCTCTTGGAATTTTTTCAGATCGATCAGCTAATTGAAGTGTGACAAAAGTTTGCTTTAGTTCACCTAAACCTAATTGCTGATAAACAAAATAAGGTAAAAGGTTAACACTAGCACCAAGGTCTAACAAAGCATGTTCAATTTGAGTATTTCCTATGATACAAGAAATTGTGGGACAACCAGGATCTTTGTATTTTAATGATGAGTCATGTTGAATGATGGAACTAACAATCTCTGTTAAAAATGCAGTTTTAGTCACTTTATGCTTTCTTTTAGTTGTACAATAGTCTTTCAAAAATTTAGCATATGATGGGACTTGTTTGATTGCATCTAAAAGTGGAATGTTAATTTTGACTTGTTTGAACAGTTCAAAAATTTCAGCATTTTTGTCAAACTTCTATTTTGAAAGCAAAGCTTAAGGAAATGGGACCTTTGGAACAAATTTCTCTTTTGAAACACTCTTTTCTTTTTTGGAATCTTCCTCATTACTACTAATTTTTTCACCACTTTTCAAAGTTGAATTAATCTTCTAATCTTTTAAAAGATTAGTTTTATCAACAACTTTTCCACTTCAAAGTGTTGTGACAAAATTAACAATTTCTTGTTGTGATTGTGAACTAGAAGAGGCAACTTTGTTTACAGATGGGTAATGTACAGGTTCAACAAGAAATTTGCCTTTTTCTTGAATGCGAAGAGAAGAAGTGAGTTTAGAAATGGATTCTTTAATTTCATGAATGTCTTAAGAAGTGCGAGTGTTATGAACTTCTTGTGTTTGAATGAATGATTTTTGAGCTTGAATGAAAAATTGCAAAGTGTCTTCAAGAGTTTTGACTCGAGATTGGAGATTTTCAAAAAAATTTTGTGGAGGCCTTTGAAAATTTTGAGAATTTGATGGAAATTATGGATTTTGAGATTGTTGTGGAAATGGTGGACGACCTTGAGAATTTTGTAGTGGAAGTGGTGGGGGTGGTTGAAATTGCTGTTGTGGTTGATCATTTCTCTAACAAAAATTGGGATGGTTTCTCCATTGTGAATTGTATGTGTCAAAATGTGGGGATGAAAATGGCTTTCTAGGTGGGTCCAATTGATTTGTGTAATTCACTTGTTCATGGGACTCTTCCTTAAAAATTGGGCATTCATAAGTTGAGTGTCCTCGAGTTTGGAAAACATTACACAAAATTTTAATTTTGGGTTCTTGGACATTTCTACGTTCTACGGCTTCAATCTTTTTAGCCAAACATGCAATCTTAGCATTTAAATCATTTTCTTGACTAAGTTGATGGATACCTCTTTGTGCATTAGCAAGATTAGATCTAATTGAGCCTTCAGAATTACTATGTTGCTAATATTGAGAGTTTTCAGCTAAGTTATCCAGAAATCTAACGCTTCATCAGGTTCTTTATCAAGGAATTCTTCATTACACATTGTTTCAACAAATTGATGGGTTTCAAGAGTTAAACCTTCATAAAAGAAACTAATGTAATGCCATTTTTGAAAACCATGTTGTGGGCAAGAGTTTAACAAATCCTTAAATCGTTCCCAGCATTGCAAATAAACTTTTTTTACATTTTGGGAAAAATTTTGAATTTGTTTTTTCAAAGCATTGGTCTTATGTGTTGGAAAGAATTTTTTTAGAAACAAAGTTTGCATTTCTTGCCATGTACCTATTGACCTAGATTTTAAAGAAGTAAGCCAAGTTTTAGCATTATCTTTTAAAGAAAAAGGAAAAAGCTTAAGCTTAACAATTTCATTTGAAACTTCCTAGTCAGTGAAGGTAGCACAAACATCTTCAAACTCTCTAAGGTGCAAATATGGGTTTTCAGATTCTAAGCCATGAAAATTAGGAAACAAATTGATCATTCCAAGTTTAAACCTAAAGTGATGGGCATTGAGAGGAAAAACCAAACATGATGGAGTGGATTCACGGGGTGGTTGCAAATAATTTCTCATTGAACGAACAACAAGATTGATGATTTGTTGATTAACAATATTTTCATTATGAACACTTTCATCATCAACCATTTTTGGTGAATTTGAAAACACAACAGAAATTAAAGGTGGTTCTAAGCTTTTCCTAACTAATCTACGACTTTTAGACTCACAAAACCAAATTGACATACAAATTATTAAATATTTACAAAATTTTATAGACAGATACTAAGCTTTTCTTTACTTAAGGAGAGTAAAGTAGTGAATGAAAAGTATCTACCTTATTGATTTTGTGAAATTTACGAATTATATTTTTAAAAAAATGTCCCCAAGAAAGATTGGTGGTGCTAAGGCTCCTTAAAAACCAATTTCCTTCACAGAACAACGTTCCTGGAATAACTGGTGTTGGGATCCAAAAGTGAACCGGTTATGGGAAAAAATTCCGAACCAGTACCAGCCCCCGAATAGAACTTTCTCAAAAAATACAATTTATTTATTAAGTGTTATTGAAAACCTAATCTACAATTTTATGAAGTTTTATTTCTAAGGCAAAAACCTAAAACTAAACCTAAAACTAGAAAAATAAATATTTTACAAAAGAAAAGAAAGAAAACAAATTTTTTATGATTTTTAGGGTTTTTTTTATTATTTTTATTATTTTAATTTTTAAAATTTTTTCGAATAGTAAAATAGTGACGTGAATAGTAACTACTATTACACAAATAGTAACTTATAGAAAACACATGCAGATTTCTACGCGAATAGTACTTAATACCTACAAAACTAGAAATATGAACAAAAGAAAACAAATAAAACAAAAGAAAAGAAAAGTTAGTAACATATAAAAGAAGAAGAAAAAGGAAATATATTATACAATATTATACTGCATGAAAACAATACCATTCTCTAGCAACGGCACCAAAAACTTGATCTCACGTCTATTACGCACTCTAAAATAACCCTAAGTATAAGGTTGTCTCAAGTAATAGTTACTTGGTGAATCCAAGGTCGAACCTACAAGGAAGGATTTAGTCAGTTCCAATACATATATTATATTAACTTTTTTTTATTTAAGCTGAAAAATTTAAGGATTAATATTTATTATTCACAGAATATATTTACAATATTTACACATTTTTACAGCATTTTTCATACTTCATTTTTGATAATTTAGAACTTTAATAACAAGAAATGTAGACAAAATTAAAATGGAACTTTAACAATAAGTGCAGATAATTTAAAATAACTTAAGCAAAGTCACGATGGCAATTCAAAGAAATAAAACAACAATAATAACAGGGCTAAGGTTTAAAGGTTTTATTCTGACAATTATCTTAAATATATTTTAGTTTTTCCTTTTATTTATTAGTTGGTTTAAGTATACACTATGCCATTCTATGTCGACAATAAATCAAGAGTTACCAAGCATTTACTGTGTCATTTCATGTCTATAATGTAGCAAAAACACAACATAATAAATAAGCAGCATTTCAACATAATTTAACTAAAATAACAACCAAGATAGTAAGTTAAGCATTTACCGAGTCATTCTCTGTCCGCAAGTAATCAAGGTCCTTTCAAGCATTATCCGTGCTAGTCTATGTCGTCGATAAATCAAAACCGTAATTTTGGTAGAGTTCTAGCTAAGAAAATATTGAAATCTTAAGTTTTCTACGAAAATATTTTGGCATTATAATGCTTAGAAAACTAAGAAAAACCAAAAAATATTTAAGTTAATTTTGCCGAAATTTCCCATTTTCCCCTCAACTAAAAAGGGATTTAGAAAAACATATTTAATAAAATACAACTGATATTATTGAACATAATTTTTACAACATTAACTGGGAAATATATTACAAGAAACTAGAAAAAAATAAAAATAAAAATGAAAATATTAAAAACTATTTATGGAACAGTGCTCTACACTGCAAAATGGGATGCTTTGTCGAGCATCAAAGGCTCGGTATTTATAGAGCCAAGAAATGAACTGTTTGCTGCATTTTTCACTATTTAAGCGTTGACAAATACGTATTAAATTGATATTTTTCTTCAATTTTTCAATGCGAGATTTGTTTGTTGAGAATCTAAAAATTCGTTTGTAATCTCCTGCTTTGCGGTAGCTGACAGCACGGAAACGAGTGCGATCTGGACCGTTGAAGACACAATCCAAAGGGCTAAAATCCCTGAATAAAATGGGCCTAGTCGGGCTAGGTGACCCACAAATGCAGACTGTTAGATCGGTCAAGGTCTGCAAATCCAACAGATGCAAATACGGCTTCGGTGTAAACAACCGCATAGAATCCAACGCCGTCTAAACACTCCTTTGGCGCACATGGACTTTTGTAGGCGCGTGTGATGCACGCTCGAATCAAGGATCGACACGTGGACTGCACTACTACGACTCGTTGACGTAATGCATGACGTGCTATACGTGTCCTCTTATTCGGATGGCTGAGATCAATTCAGCTGCTCATCCAATGGTCAAAAACTCGCCGCGTGTCCTCCAATAGACAAAATAGATTTATTTAATTGTTTTTGATGCATTTGATGTCCCATTTTGTCCCTTTTTGCACCGTTTTGCTCCGTTTTTCCCCTAGGTTTTAAATCTAAAATTCACAAATACACTAAATTAATTATTTTACAAACATAATATTTACAAAAATATTAAAAATATTTATTTTAGATTAAAACACACAAAATTTATTACAAACTTCTAAAATTTCCAATCTTCTGCGGTTTGACATAGATATAATTTTTAAGACTCGTAAATATTTTTAAAAATTAGTAAAAATATAATAGAATATATTTACAAACTTAAAACACACTATCAAACACATTAAGACTCAAAATAAAATCATACAATATTATTTTTATGTTTTTAATTATTTACAAACTAAACACATATTTAACACATCGAAACAATTCTAAAAATTACTAAAATTATCATTAAACATAAAAACACATTAAAAACACATTTTTAAACATATTTTCACACTAGGACACTAAAACACTATTTGTCACTAAATTGCTATAATTAAGGAGTTTTATGAGAAATATTAATGCAAAATGATTGATTTTATCGTTAAGAAGAGTGCATTTTTCAAGTCTCATCAGGCATATATAAGGGACTCTATGGTATGATTAAATATTATGATAAGAAGATGATGATGATGATAGTAAGATGAAAAATTATGGTTAAAGCTTAAAAAGACAAAGTGTGAAAAACTTTGTCCTAAACACTAAGTTTAAGTAAACTAAGTGTTTGATTAAATGATTTTAACCATGGCATGAAAAGAAAATGTTATGACATGTTTTGTATTTATAATAAGTGCTGATTAAATGTTTGAAAAGGCTTAAATAAGATTAAACCTTAGGAAATCAAGTCAAAATAGGATACGATGCAAAAAGTGTGTTTAAGGGCATTTTTGAAAGAATTTTAGGTTTGAGGCCCTTAAAGGTTAAACAAATTTCTAGGTTCAATACATAATTTATTGAAAATGTCAAGCCAGACAACTTTCATAAAGAAATTTTGCTCGAATTCCCATTAAAACGAGCCAAAACACATTGATTTTGATTCTGCCTTTTCAAGAACGTCATAAAGATAAATGAACTTAAAGAAAGTTAAAACACAAAATTTATAGATCTTATCAAAACGGTTAAGAATCATAGACAGTTTATGAAAATACTATATCAATTTCAAGTTATGAGTTTTACAAGATTTTAAGCACAAAATTTTGTAAGAAGAAAAACATTATGAAATGTTTTGAATTTTGCCAAGGAGCTTTTGTAAGTTTAAATCCTTACAAAAACTGGACGTTTTAGCATAAAGCAATCATTTTTTGTTCTGGGGGTAAAATTGTCAAGATTTTTATGCTTGGGCTAAAACCATAAAACTGTATGCAACTAAATTTTTTTCTAAGCAAATGTTGGTTTCCTGCACTATCGTGAGTAGTGAGTAACCATAAGTTTCAAGTTTGAAAGGATTAAGAGTTTTTATCAAATTAAAAATGAAGGAAAAACATTAAGGGTGAAAATGTCAAGATTTTTACATTATGGGTCAAAACTATAGAGTTTTGATAAAATTGAATTTATCAAAAGGAAAACCATTGTTTTGTTTTTTGTAATGTTACGAGAAGTAAAGAAATGTAAGCTTTGATTAACACGGGTTCCAAAAGTTTTTTAAGACTCATCAAGGGTAAAATGGTCATTTTTCATCAAAAGGGCAAAATAGACCTAAAACGCCCGATATAAAAAAAGACCCTTAGCATGAATTTTTTTGTAACATGTAAGTAATGATATGGTAAAGTTAAGAAAGAAGTTTAATAAAGTCATGAGGTTCACAAAAAACCCGCTAAGGATAAAATCGTCACTTTAAAGAAACCGCTAATGCCCCTAAGTGGAAGTTAACAGTTTTTAATAAATAAAAATAAAGATAAAAGAATATAAATAAAACATTAAAGAAATTTGCCCGGGACTTAATTAAAAACTCTCAAAATAAAACAAAAATATAAACAACAATTTAAGCCACAACTTAATGTAGCACTATAAATTTAATAATACAAAACTGTCATCATCCTCATTTCAAAGCTCAACATATCTTAGTACAGTCACAGAAAGTAACAATAGATGCTTACATTATCATGCAGAATATTCTTAATAATTGAAGCAATCCCAACGTAATATAGCTACATAGCTTCCTCAACTATTTTCTTTGAAGCCACCTCACACTTAGTGAGTCCTAAAAAGATGAAAATATAGGGAAATAAGTGACAACATGCTCAGTAGGGAAAACCATTACTCACCTTAAAGTTTTATTCTTTACTACATTAAACCTACATGGTTAGTTTTCATCATTATCCAAATTATGAGATTTATTATGATCATATTTCGTAGATACCATAGTTAATTATTACCAAGTTTCATACATATACATATATGTAATTGTTACAATTCATCATTATTCCTAGGTATGCACATTCAATAAAGTATAACTCAACTCATCGAAACCTAAGTGGGCCCGCTTGACCACCCTCTAAACATTCAAAGGGTGTTTCGGTGAGGGGATATCAAATCTTGGATCCTCACCAAGTCGATTCTTGTACAGTGTGTTCCGGGACTTTCGACCCAAGGAAGTGTCATCACCTCCCCCTATTTTACCTTTTAGGGTATTTGTGCCTAAGGACGAAACCGTCACCCTCTTTATGTCTCACCATTTCTCTATAATCAACCTTTGTTTATAAAGTTAGTTTTTCTAACCATGCTTTTCAATTTACAACATGTGTCAAATCATTATGTTCGTCATTGTACAATATAGGACGAGTTTCACATCATTAGGTTATAGTTATAACCATATATATTCAACAATATCATATACATATCTTGCAACATAAAACAACTAAATTTTAATTTACCAAAACCCCATAAAAGATGAGCAATAGAATCCCTACCTCTTAGTGAATACCATTATAATAACTTCCAGCTTACGATATCAAACTCACCACGTAAGCTCCAAGTACTTCATTATCCTACGACGCATAAAATTACCATATTTTAACTCAATTCCTAATCCATAGTTACATCGATTACCATCTATTCTACTATTCTTATTAGTGTGTCATAATCATTTA
>CAMOHE010048538.1:0-26066 GCA_946598075.1 Artocarpus hirsutus | reverse complement strand
TATCCTGAAATTTTGTACTTTATTAATAAGTATGTTTAAGTTTAAGATCAAGTTAAGTCAAGTGACGGCCACGTAGGTAGGGTCGTCACACTTTCGACCCAAGGAAGTGTCATCACCTTCCCCCTATTTTACCTTTTAGAGTATTTGTACCCAAGGACGAAACCGTCACCCTCTTCATGTCTCACCATTTCTCTATAATCAACCTTTGTTTATAAAGTTAGTTTTCCTAACCATGCTTTTCAATTTACAACATGTGTCAAATCATTATGTTCGTCACTGTACAATATAGGACGAGTTTCACATCATCAGGTTATAGTTATAACCATATATATTCAACAATATCATATACATATCTTGTAACATAAAACAACCAAATTTTAATTTATCAAAACCCCATAAAAGATGAGTAATAGAATCCCTACCTCTTAGTGAATACCATGCTAATAACTTCCAGCTTACGATATCAAACTCACCACGTAAGCTCCAAGTACTTCATTATCCTACGACGCATAAAATTACCATATTTTAACTCAATTCCTAATCCATAGTTACATCGATTACCATCTATTATACTATTCTTATTAGTGTGTCATAATCATTTATATGAAATCTTTGAAACATTTTGTAACACAAAACGGTAAAAAACATGTGAATTTGGATTGCCTGATCAACCTGTCGATTAAGCTCGGCCTGCTGATTGGTAGAGCCCAGCCTGCTAATTAAGTCAAAAATCTAGAAAACTCTAGTTTTCTGTTTTTAAAGATTTTGAGCTTCAAAGCTCAATCCGACTTGTTTTAACAAATCCTAGAACATGAAAAATACATAGAAACCATAGATTATCATACCAATAAAACATGTATATCTTTTTCCCCAAACTTTTATGCATAAAACATGTTTAAAATTCTCAAACATTGATTTTTAAAGCACTTTACAAAAATGTGATCTAAATAGGAAATTGTTCAAACTCAAAGCAAACACAATTCAATTTGCATTCACACAAAAGCACAAGCCCAGATCATGAAATGAAGAAGAATTATATAATCTAAACATAGTAATTTAGAATAAAGGAAAGGTAGAGAAGAATTTAGGTTTTTGGTTGGAAACTCTACCTTGTTTCCTTGAGAAATTGTTATTAGGCTTGACTTTTTGCTTGAAGAAAGAGATCCTGAGTTGAGATGGAACTTTTTAATCAGATTGAGAAAGTGAAGAAAATAGACGAAATAGAAAAAGGGAGAGAAAGAGTAAGTGGTGTGAAATGTGAAGAAAAATGAGTTGTCTAATATGTTTTAGGAGTCGGTGGCTTTGAACATGTGAGTGAATAATCTTATTGGGAGACTTAGAAAGAAAAGAAAGGGGATAAGGTCTTTGTAGGGAACCGAGGCATGTGACTTGTTTGATAATCTTATCTTTTATTTATTTATTCATTTATTTTTTTTAACCATTACACATAAAGAACAACAAAAGGATGGTCTACCATGACGTTTTGGTAAATATACTAAATAAGTATAGAAAATTTTTGAAAATTTTAAAAATAAGTAGAAATAACTATTGTTAAATAGATTTTAAATAAAATAAATTTTTGATTAACATACCAAAAATTAATGTAATTACCTTAATACTCGTTGGGAAAATAACGCGTGTCACAAGAGCCGAGCCTCTCAAATTAGAGAGACATCTTTAGACGAAAAATGTTTCATGATATACAATGCAATGAAACCATTGAGTGAGACGAGAAATTTAATTAAGGGCGTTCAAGTTAAGTAAAAGAAAGGTAAATCAATGAGATACAAAGTAAAGGAAAAGTAAACCGATAGGATACAAAGTTAAGTAAAAAGGAATGAATGGTTAATGTTTAAGTTCTATTATTAATTGAGTAGATTGATAATAAGAAAGTTAGCTAATAGTTGGGTGTCATTTGAACAAAACATAAAGCTGACTAATAGAAGGAAAAAGGAAATAAAATGGGAATGTTAGAGCGTTATCTAGATAAGCTTCAAACCTCACCTATGGCATGAAGAAAATGGATTTTAAATGCTTTTAATATGTTGTATGTTTGTATTTTTTATGCATAAAGTTTATGTGCTTGCAACTATTATGTTAAAAGTATGTTTGCATTTGTTATGTGTAATATTTTAAAGATCAAGTCATGTTTTGCAAAATGGTTGCATTTTTTATATGTTTGCATATGTAATACATAATGTTTTAAAGTTCAAGTTATGATTTGCAATATGTTTGCATATAATATGTTAGCATTTGATATATTCACGAAGGTAAAGCGAAGATGATAAGCAAGTGTTGCACCGGCCTCCTTGATATGAGGTATACAAGTTATGTTAAAGTTATGACCTCGATGTTCGATGATATTAAGTCTTCCACAAGGGAAGTATTATGTTTATGATCTCATGATTGATGATGTTTGTACAAACACTCAAGATCATAGCATAAAGAAAGATAAGAACAATGATAAGAAGTTAAAAGAAATTAAGAATGATCATAAAAAGCTCATAAATAAACATTCATAAATGAGCATAAGTGGAATCATGCATTATGATTTTTCTTGTATTTATTGTTTATGAAATGTTCGTGTGATTTGTTTATGAGAAACAATTTGAGAAATGTTTTACGATAAATATTTATGAAAAACATTTTATGAAAAATATTTACAAGAAAAGGGTCATGAAAGAAAGTTTTAAATAATTTGTGAGACTCTGTTTAAACTTACAAAGTGAAAGCTCATTACAAGTTCTTTCATATTATAGGTAGTCCTACAAGAGACTGATAAGACTGGTTGAAGAGCTTGGTGTTGTGATGGATAGATACGAAGGTTGGGTATGGATATCACTATGGCCATTTTCCACTATTCAAAGAAAAAGTTTTCCACTATTTGATATAGTATTTTCAAAGTTTTAAGAAAATGTTTAAGGAAATGTTTTATAAAAAATGTTTTATGAAAAACATTTTAAAAGATATATTTACGAAATATTTTAAACAATTTTAAGTATGTTGTAAATAAAAATTTTTTTTTTCAGTATTTTCTTACTAAATAAGTAAGATTTATGTTTGAGACATAATATTTAAGAAAGTTAAGTGATGGTCCGAAAAAACAGTGTGTCACAGGTACCTTGGGTTCATATTTTTTAGCATGAATTTTTTTTACCCTTTTAATAATGAATCCCATGTTAATTTTGTGAAACTATAATAGAAAATTAAAACAAAAGATTAAACAAAACTCATTAAAGAATAGCATATATGTGGACTTATTTATTTTTTTGTCATTATTTGTATTTATTTTCTTTTATAGTTTTCACAAAATAATTTAAGGTCATTAATAAAAGGGTAAGTTAGAAATTTCATGTCATAAAACACGGGTCGAGTACCAAAATGATATTTTTTAAAGACTATTGGGCTTCGTTTTAATATTTTCAAAACAATAGAGTATCAATGTGATGTTTCTCTAAAATACATGATATTAAAATAATAATATCTCTTCCAATTACCTGTCCGTTTAAAAAATGTGTTCAAACTAAAAACTACCACAATATTTTCTATCATTATATTTGAATTGTTATCGTTATAGATGAACATAAGGTGGGTTTGGTAAGTTTTAAGGATTTTTTTTAATTCGCCTAAATTAAAATTTGAATGGATTGATTTTAAATCTAATCCATACAATGAACCCAAACTTTAAAAGCAACCTCCAATGAAAATTTGGGTTGATTGCATGAGTTGATCCGGTTAAACATATAAAAAGGATAAAAAAAATTCAAACTAGCAATTTACCAAAATAAGAAATATATATAAAAAAATCAATGGACAACCAACGTGGTGCACAATTGCCAACTGACAACAAATATTCTTTGAAGGGAAGAAAGAGATAGGGTTTTGAAACAATACTGACATATGAAAAACTATAAGGATTTTTTTTTTAAAGTGAGATTAACGTAAAATTACTATATATAATGAATTTTATGTATATAATACATGGGTGTGTTCAAATTATCATGATTTATGAAAAACTCAAATCAAACCCATACCCAATGGTGGGTTAATACAAATTCTTATTTAGATTTATCAGATTCGGATTATCTTTGATTTTATTAGATAAGTTAAATTGGATTTGTCCAATTCCCAGATTTTTGTTCACCTCAAGATATAGTTTTTCAACACAAACTTCTGTTTGAACTCATTTCCCATATGGGTCATAAATCTTCTCCTTACAAGACATTCTGAAACTGTATCGTAAGAATAAATTACCACGCCTTCCCGTGTAGAAAAAGGTGCTGATAGAAGATTTAACAACATCGATTCCATAGAAACAGCCAAAGAAACAGCAATTTCCGTGTCTTTAAAAAAGGGAGAGAAAGCGAGAAAGCGCTCAAAATTGGACTCCCCTAGTCTAAATTCAATTTACAAAAGTACAGCTCGGCACCTATAATACAACTTAAGTTTCAAATTCGTCCATAATTGTCACATGTCTGCCATGCACTCAGCCCTGATGTGTGAAGATCCAAAAGAATTGTATAAATAGGAAAACCCCCAACCTTGATCACTTTATTGCTTGGGTAATTTATAATTTGATACATAAACATTTTCCCGCCTGCTTCACCGATCTTCAGAGCTATGCATGAATTTAGGTAGCATGTCAAACCGTCAGCAGCGATTTTTGTCCGCAATTATTGCCACGAGAAATTCCTTTGAATTTAGCCAGGCTTGGCAAGAAGTGAATCTGCCGCATTGTCCAGCAATGATGATTCAGTTGGCGTAGTTTCTTTTGGGTTGGTTTGCTTCCCCTTCTCACTTTGGCGTAACGACTTGTTTGAAGCTTGATCAGCCTTGGAGACAATTTTGGAGATGGTAAAACCTGCGACTTCGGAGATCTGTGATCTGTAGGGAATCAACGAATTGCGAAGGACAACGTCGATTCCATCGTAAGTCCAAACACCTAGTACTGCTTCTCCTTTAAGTCCAACAGCAAACCAGCCAATACCAGCAGCTGAGATATCCACAGAACTCGAGTCCCAGCTGTTACCACAAACTCGGAACTCTTTCCTTATCCACTGCCCGAGCTCTTTAACTCTATTCTCACCAATTGGTGGCTGAAACAAGGATTGTTGTCATTACGGTGTTAAGTTTATGAATACACACACAACTATTATAACTGTTTGACTGAATGACAAACAAAAGGGGCAGCTAAGAGCATCCTACATCCATAGATGGGCACTCGAGCAAATCTGGAGTAGCTACGGGTGAACAAATATGTGGTCAAGAAAACCGAAACAAAACACTTTTCAAATACTGATTTTATGAGATTTTCCAATACCACTCACAACTTTTGATTAAAAAGGAAAGTTACTAGAAGACTCCCTATGATTACTATCTCAAGATGAGAATCAAAATTAATCTCAGGAATACTGTCGCAGCATTAGATTAACTAGAAATGAAGCTAGATGGAAGTTGACCAACACAAGAAGCATGAAAAAATGAAGCTCGACTTGTCCAAATATCTGACGAATGTCTCCTCACGGATAAATTTCTAGATAGAACCTAAATGATACAGTCATCCAATATATGTTATAGACCTATAGTATGGTCTTCTTGAAATCCAGAACTAGATAACAAACACCCTTAATTGTAAATTTTGGAAGATAAACGGTATAGAACGAGAAATTATGAAAGTGAAAGCATTTGAAAAATCATCATTCTCTAAGCTGGTGTAAACCATACCTGCAACTGACGACCAAAATGATCCTCTACCATTTCGCGTGCATTTTCTGTTTTCCCCATGTGTAATGGAAGATAAACAGATGCCCATACTGTAACATAAACAGAGTCTACCGATAATTCTTCCACATCCAGCCTCATCAAACCAGCAATATGAACTGAATGCCCGGCCTAGCAGAAGACAGCCTCATGAAACACGAGTGATGGGGAGCATTAAGCAAAACCAAATGGTTTACCTGAAATCTAATGCTGCACCATGAAGTCTTTCTCAATCAATCTGATTTAGGAAGAAAACCAGAACTTGGTCTACGTTTCGATTTTTTTTTTTTCCAGAAAAAGGGTATTACAAAAAATTATAGATGGAGCATAAAAATACCAAAATCAGAAAGAACAACTTATTCTGTAATGTACACAAACATGGAAATTTCAAAAAGTGTAGACTTACTACTCTGTATGCCATATGAAATTCAAGAAAATACTACCAAAGTTTTAAAATCAGTAAAGAAGAGACTCACAGAAAGAACTAAACGTTATTCTAAAGCAATAGATATCAAAGTGGAGATTGACCTTGATCCTGAATGTCCTTGGTTTCAACTCCTTGCTAATGTTGACAAGCTTCTGTTCTTCTCCAGTCAGCCTTGTTGTAATTTGATGGGGAAGCAAAAGCCCCGGTGTATCAAACAACTTAGCCTGACGAGGAAGAACACCTTCCACTCTAACGATCCCCAACGTCGTCCCGGGAACAGGTGCTTCTGTCAAATGCGTAATCTTCCCTCCAACATGCTTTCCTATCCCATTTATCGGCGTTCTCTTCCCGGCATTTTGTGCCCCGATTGCCCAAACATTCCCTCTCTGACCTGCCAAAGAGGTGACGTCCTCAACAAGGTTCTTCAACCCCCAATCCTTCGCTGCACTCACCAAATGTACGCTAGTTATCTTGTTAGCGCCACCTTCCCTTGCTCTCTGCCTAACCCAATGCTCAAACCTCGTCGGTGACAACGAACTAGGGATGAGATCAATCTTCGTCACCACAAGTACCACTCTAGGAACATTCCTGACTTCCCCTCCTTCCATGCTGTCGAGTACTCGTCAATCGTTGCCGAAACCAATTTCGCGACCTTTTTTGGGAATGACCCGTCAAAATCTGATGCGTCCACGACCATAAGCACTACGGATCGAGTCCTCTTTGCCGATGCCAACTTCCTCCCGATGGTGTGATCAAAATCAAAATCCGGTAGCAAGTTCTCTACCGTTGGATCCTTCACCTTCCCATAATGCCTCAAGGAATGGCACCGCGCACAGACCACAGGCTTTTCGAGGCTAAATTCGGGCAAAACAGGATCGGAACCATGGCTTTCGAGCTCAGTCACCAGACCCCTTTTGAGGGAATCAGAGAACTCTGATTCTTGAGCCACATGTTTGAGATGGGCACGCAACCGATAAGTCCTAGGATCTTTTTGCGAGGGCGTGATGAAAAAACCAGGCTGTCTAGGGTCGAAGTCTTGCATGTGAACCCCACAACCAAGGCAAACAATAAGGGTCTCTGAAGCGGCCTCGTCATAGTTTCCATCTCGAGTGAGCGGCAAAGATTGTCTAGGTGAAGAAGTTGAAGGCTTTGAAGAGAAATATAGGAAGAAATTGAATGGAAACTCCGTAGATTTGGTGGGGTTTTCATTGTTGGGTTTTGGGATAGAACTTGAATATAGAAATGCTGGAGAAGTAGCTAAAGGTCGAGCAAGAAAAGGGATAGAACAGAGGGGCTTGAGCTTTAGGAGAGTCTGGCTTCGAGCTACAAGCAGTTTGCATCAACAAGTTATCATTTTCGGCACAGGGTATGTAGGGTTTAAGTTTCAGCAAGAGAGGCAACCGATAATGTTGTGCTTCTAAAAAAAATTAGTGTTTCTATCTTCCTCATTTTCTCACCCTTATAATATTAATTACGACTATAAGGCCCGTGCCCTGACTGCATGCCTATTGTGCATGTGCAACTTGAGTCTTAGAATAAACATCTGCATGACAAACAGAACAAAACATTAGCTAAATAGCGGGCAAAAAACTTATGCTTTGAAAACAGAAAACATAAATAGTTAAATCCAATAGCAGTTCTTCGGAATATACACCCAAAAGAAAAACAGACAAAAGGAAAGAGAGGATCTTTTCGCATGCATACACAATCCGGGCAGCTTTTCAGTCGTCAAGAACCAAAAATCCATCCTGTCTAACTAGAAATACCCTAATTTATGAATTGCCTTCGCCACCACTCAACATCACCATCAATGACAACAAAATACGAAAGAAAGCCACAAAAAACAAATGAAAACAACGGTGCTGCAAACCCATAAAGACGTGATGAACTAAGAACCAATAATAACTTCCTTAGAGAAAGAATAACAAAACCAACATTAAAGTTTGTCATCGAAATTCAACGTATTATGAATAGTGAATGAAATATCTTCCTCTGTCTTTCTTCTCACTATAATTTCTCTCTCGTGATTCTGTTATATCCCTTGTTTCTCTCTCATTCTTCCTTTATTTCACTCTTCCTCTTTCTTTTCATCCATCCTACGTCAGTTTTACATAAATGAACATAGCAAAACCAAACTTCACACCAGTATCAACTGTTACTAACAAGCTAGATTATTCTAAAATGAAAAGGCATATAACAAGAGAACTAGGGAAATGTGTTTGAAAATCATAAGATTTTGAACCAATGATTGATATCTGGCCGTCTATTCCCTAATTCCCTCAAATCAATCAAACCAATTGAACATACATGAATGCATACCCCTAGTGTATTAGACACTGCTAAGCCTCTTGAAAGATGACAAAGCCACATCATATAATGAAATTGAAATATATAAAATGAGACAGTCTAATAAAATAAAACCCCAAAAGGAGAGAACTGAAAACTTTATCAACCCTAACAGTCAATGTTGTACTGCAGAAAGAAACCAAAAATCTTCTGGCAGCCTAATATACCCATTTAAGATGGCCAACTATAGTAAAGGAACATAGACAACATGTTGACTAGCCATGCCCATCATGTCACAAAATCAAGACAAACAAACCTAAATTCAATTGAACATTTAAACTTGCAAATGAACTTTGTTAAATGTCTAGACCCAAAAGGAACATTGGAAATGCAGAATCGTATAAATTAGTTTAGGATGCACCTGATCCCCACTAAAGCTAAAATTCAATCAAAATCAACATGTATGTATGTCCCTCCAAAAAAAAGTATATGCATGTGTGTGTGTGCCAATTAAAAGACAAACCTAATAATCTTGAAAAGGAAAATGCACAAAAAAAATTGAACGCTAAAACCACTTTGCACATGACCTGAAATCATTAGCCAAATAACAAAATATCCTGGAAGTTTTCCCTTTTAAAACAATAGCATTTTGCAAACAGTTTCCTAGCAGGTTTTAGTGTTGCCAAAATTCAAGTAACTTTGATGTTATATATCTGGCTTTAATCCACTAACCACCATCCCACTGCAAACCCTTTTGTTCAATACGGGTAAAATAAAGGTTTTAAAAGGCGGAATCACGCCTTGAGGCGTTTTGTCTTTGTGATGCAAGATGTAAGCCTCAAGATGCTTTGAGGCATAAGCCTCAAAGAATGCCAATTAAAAAAAAAAAAAAAAAGTTATCAAAACTCAATCCATACCCATAATAATCATTAAAAACAAGAAATTTAACAAAACAATCCAAAAAACACAAGTCTAGTTCACATCTGAGGACATAATAAAGATTAAATAGTCAAATTCAATTATCACTAGGTCCATAATAATTTCTAAAAGCCTAGAAATCTCCTAAGTCATCGTCACTATCCATTCATCTTGTTCTCCCTCTTGCATTGGCCCCTTGCCTTTACCAAATAAAAATCAAAATTATATTTGAGTTACTATCTCTAATTTGATAATTGCAATAAATGTTAGATAAGAGAACAAATATTTCATAAGATAAATCACGCTACTAACCTGTCCTCTTATTAAAAAACTTACTGTTTTTTAAGTTATATGTAAGTTTCACACTACACACACACACACACACACACACACACACACATATACATAAGCTATATGTAATTTCCAAACCGTGTAAAGAAACTTGTTGTTTGTAAATTACGTATAACTTGCTGTGAAAAAAAAAAAAAAAAAAAAAGAAATCAGACACTTATAAGTTTGACGCTAACACTTATCTCAAATAATAATAATAATAATAATAATTTTATACTAACATAATAATACTTAGTAAAACTTAGAAACATGCTAAGTTTCATGCTAACTATTTAACGTTAACTAAAATTCGAAAGAAATAGTTCTCTAAAAAAAAAAAAAAAAAAGATGACAAAAAGAACGAAACCAGAGGAAGGAATTTTTTAATTACCTCATCTATGTGATGCAATCTCTCGAAAGAAAATGAGAAAGAAAATGAGGGAGTCCTTCTTTGCTGCTTGGTGTGGTGTAGGGTTTTTTCATTAACTTTTAGTCCTAATGTACTTTTTTTTAAAGCCCAAATATAGGACACAAATGCATTAAAACACTATAATATCCTTCAAATCTTCCACCTAAAAGTCGGCATTTTATGATACAAGACCAAACAAAAATTATATGGAGTACCCATTAGGAGCTTTTTCCCAAAAGCTAAACAAGAAGGAACTCTTTGGCCAAAAAAAAAAAAAAAACACAAAAAAAAGAAAGACTAGTATTGGGACAATTCGTAATTGCTAAAATTGAAGAGAAAATTAATTGAAATGCAAAAGTTGAATTCTGGAACTTACATAACATTTTCAAGGGATGCAAGAATGGGAAACATAAGAGATGGCAGCGAGGGCTTTTTCCGTCATTTGGGTCTCTCTTGACGACGGCGGCGTGAGTGAAATAAGATCAAGCAAAGAAGGAGAGAGAAGGTTTTCAAGGTACCGCCATTTTCATTTCAGGGTTTAATGGAGGGTTTGTAATTTGGGGTTTTTTGGGTCTGAGAAATGGGTTGCTATTATTGTGCGACAATTGTGCCCCTAAAGTAAGCCTTTTGGTGATTATTGCAATTTGCAATCTTTTTTCTTTTTTTGTTTTTGAGCACTCATAATTTGCAATCTCATGTATACGTTCTCTTTCAAAAAAATTAAAAAAAAAATCACGTGGACACGTACGGTGCAAAAAAAGAAGTATCCTGGTATATAAATAAATAAATATATTGTTTGGGAGGTCCTAACCTTTTTTAAAAAGCTACTATTTGGTCTTTTTTTTTTGTTCAAGGCATATGATTATATAGTCACCAACCTTTAAGTTATCACCAACCTTTTTTTTAATTCAACTAACCTCAACCTTTGATTTTAGTTATTGAGAGATGATTTTAATAGTCAAACCATTGAAAATCGACAGAAAAAACTGTTAGACATCATTTTTAATTAAAATTATTAAATTACCCTTCAAAATAATTGATAAATTAAAATAATAACAACAAATTATTAAAAATCTAAAAAAAAATCAAAGAAAAGAAAAGAACAGTAACCCAGATTTTCCTCAGATCTTCTTCATCATCATATTGTGGAAAGAAAAAGATAATATATCCATCAACAATAAACTAAACACCATAAACGCATATCATGCTGAACCCAGCTATTGCTTTTTTTGAACCCAGATCAAATTTGCCCAACCCTAGCATAACCCACCAAATCTGGCTTTCGGCTGCTGCAATCTCTGCCCATGAAGGCTAAAGAGTGTAGATAACAGGCTACCTATGCCAACCACACACCATCCTCACCAAGTCAAGGCGCTTTTAAGTTGCCAAACCCATTGTGATGTCGTCAAAAATCCCTATGCCATTCCTTTCCCAACCATAGAATTCGCGACCACCCAAAGGCTGGCACAGAACATTGGCCTAAGGAAAAAAAAAAAGGGGGCGGTGTAGCAAAATGGAAAGACACCATGCCCTAGCCAAAGCCTTTAGATTTGAGCTCCACTACTATCGAACCCACCCCTTTCACGAGCTGAGTTGAGCCCAAGCAATCTCTATGCGAGATTTTCTTTTTTCTTTTTTTTTTCCTTTTTAGAAAAGTCGACTTCCAATGGAGGAATTGAGGTTGGGGGTACTATTTTATTGTTTTGCTGATTTTTTCACTTTAATTTTAATTTCTTAAAGAAATATGTTTTAATTTAAATTTCTTTAAAAAATTAAATATTTTACTAAATTGCCCTTACTAAATACCCCATGTACAGCTCATGTAACATAAAAATTAATGGGTGTTAGTTAATTTAGTCCTATAGCAACTAAAATCAAAGGTTGGGGTTAGTTAAATAAAAAAAAGTTGGGGACCAAAATAATACCTTTATGAAAGATCGGGGATTAATATAGCAATTTACCATTTTATTTAAGTAGGTCTAACATTTAGGTGCAAAATGTCAAAACTAACTAGTCGGCTCTAAAAACTTATCAATGACCTATACATATAAATAGTTAGGGGCATTTTGGTAATATAAATTGAGAAAAGAATTAAAAAAACTAGTTGGGTCCACAATAACCAATCAAAAAGTCGCCATATGGCCTTTGGACCTATAACCAAAAAATATAATCTCCTCACATTTGCTTCGTTTTATCCTCCTCCTCCTTAAGTGCAATATCAAGCAATATAGTAACAAATTATACAAACAAACATCAAGCAATATCAAGCAACGAATTCTTGAATTTTCCTAAAAATCCAAAAGGAGCTCTGTTTTGCAAAGCAAAAAGATTCAACCCTTTTGAGAAAGCAAGAGAGAGAAAAGCATATATCTCAACCTAAAGTCAACATATATCGAATGAAGTGACTTTGTAAATTAATTCATGATAAGCTTGTTGAATTATCAGGAGTATTTTATTTTCTATGAGATTGTCCAGATATGACTGTTTTGATAGGATAACTCATCTATTAGATTATTTGAATTAAAACTGAGGCTCTATCCAAAGAATCTCAGGTGAAAAATAAAAGATTCTTAGGGATCATATTATCGTCAGTTCAACAGGCCGATCTGTTAGTTCGACATGCCAATGGATTAAGTTTGGCAGGCCGATCTGGGAGTTCAGCCTGCTGATTTAATGATAATCTGATTATACGTTTTTGACATGATTTTATCAAAAGTTGATCCAAATTTAAATTTTTGAAGGCTTATCTGATAATGGCCTACCTTGGGTCCGACCACTATAAAAAAGGAGTGAGTTTTCTCAGTTATTGAAATCAATTGAGAAGTTAAGAGTGGGTGCTCTAGTGTTAGATACTCTGAAACTCCCTAACGACTATTGTTCATAATCACGAACCTTAACTCTAGGTCTTCTCAATTGGTTAGAAGGAGAGTCATTGGGGAAGAGCTATATGACGTGTGCCCACACACACTCTAATCATGGTTAGAGAATAGCAAAGAAGGCCAGTTGGCTGAGGTTCTTTTAGAATGTTCTTCTCTTCATTGATTGCAGGAGCCCATCTGCATACAAAGGTTAGTAAGATCCTATTAATTTATATATATAGCATGTCAAACTTGTGTTTTAGAAAATACTCTGATTTAAAATTTTTAAAATTTCACTGCTTACTTTTTTTTTCCAATACTTCATGTCAAGATATATAGGTCTCATCGGCTTTTGGAAAAGCACATCGTATTGTTACAAAATTTATTATGAGCTAGCAAAGGGAACCTGATGGACCGATATAGTTTAAGCTCCAATAATTATAAAATATAACATCTTATATACATATTTTATAATTATCAACTCTAATTCTACTCTACTAAAAGCTTAAAGCTACACTCTTGAACTATATAAAATTACGACTCCAAATTAGCTAAGTGTCCATGACATGTCATAATGTGTTGTATCTCCATAGAATATTCATAATCGACTTAAGGATAAATTCCATCTTATCTTCTTGATTATTTTTATCTTATGTTCTATTATCTCACCATTGGAAACTTACTATCTAAAGATAGTATACCATTTGGTTATACATATGCATTCAAATGGTTAAGCACTCTAGTTTTTCAATTACAAGATAACGCATCTAAGAAAATATCATTGACTCCACTAATGGAGCTATGGATTCCATATCTATGAATGACAAGTCTATGCTATCAAGAGTCATGTCTCCAACATACTAGTATGCATACCATCACAAAGTCAACTAATTGCGAAGGTTTTCGAGAGGCATGTGGAAGCTATGGGGATGCATGATTTGTTATATTTACTCACTTAGTACAAGTGGGAGATTGTTAGACATGTATGCTTTAAGGAGTAAAAAGTTGTAATATATTTTTAGAGACATTTTATCAATAAAGAATTTATTTATTGTTCATATACCAAAAGTTGTCTATACCAAAAGTTGTCCTCTCTACATTCATATTTATTAACCATATGTTAAGCAAACAAAAGTCCAAGACTATCAGTCTAAACCTTCAAGAATCAAGCATATGATGGACAGATTATGCAGAAGGCGTGATTCTAAAAATGATGGTCTAAATCATAAGATCCACAATCGAGGAAATAAAGTTGGGCACTTTATTCATGCTAGGATTGTTATGTTGTCTACATCAAAGACGAGAGATGGCTTGTCTTGGCCATCAGAATTGGGCTCCACGAGGAGAAACATTGGTATATTGTCATAGGTGATGATGTGTTGGATCAAGACATAACGAGGAACTAGAACTGATTTTGATTAATAATTTCGCCTGTGCAAATCAATTCACTTTAGATAATCATATATGTTGTATCTTAATCCTGAAATAACATAAAAGTTAATGGGTGTTAGTTAATTTAGTCCTATAGCAACTAAAATCAAAGGTTGGGGTTAGTTAAATAAAAAAAAGTTGGGGACCAAAATAATACCTTCATGAAAGATCGAGGATTAATGTAGCAATTTACCATTTTATTTAAGTACGTCTAACATTTAGGTGCAAAATGTCAAAACTAACTAGTCGGCTCTAAAAACTTATTAATGACCTATACATACAAATAGTTAGGAGCATTTTGGTAATATAAATTGAGAAAAGAATTAAAAAAACTAGTAGGGTCCACAATAACCAATCAAAAAGTTGCCATATGGCCTTTGGACCTATAACCAAAAAATATAATCTCCTTAGATTTGCTTTGTTTTATCCTCTTCCTCCTCCTTAAGTGCAATATCAAGCAACAAATTAACAAATTCTTAAACAAAGTAACAACAACATCAAGCAATTTCAAGCAATATAGACAAATTAACAACAACATCAAGCAATATCAAGTAACGAATTCTTGAATGTTCCTAAAAACCCAAAAGGAGCTTTGTTTTGCAAAGCAAAAAGATTCAACCCTTTTGTGAAAGCAAGAGAGAGAAAAGCATATATCTCAACCTAAAGTCAGCGTCATCATCCTACCTTTCAACTACGCAAGAGAAGGAAAACCCCTCTTAGTCAGCTCTAAGCTCACGACCCTCCCTATCCTCTCCTTCACCACCAAGAAAGTCGATGAGACCTATATATCTTGACATGAAGAATTGGAAAAAAAAAGTACGCAGTGAAATTTTAAAAATTTAAATAAGTGTATTTTCTATAACACAAATTTGACATGCTACATACATAAATTAATAGGATCTTACTAACCTTTGTACGCAGAAGAGCTCCTACAATTAGTGAAGAGAAGAACATTCCAAAAGAACCTCAGCCAATTGGCCTTTTTTACTATTCTCTAACCACGACCAAAGTGTGTGTGGGCACACGTCATACAGCTCTTCCCCAGTGACTCTCATTCTAACCAATTGAGAAGACCTAGAGCCAAAATTCATGATTATGAACAATAGTCCTTAGGGAGTTTTGGAGTATCTAACACTAGAGCACCCACTCTTAACTTCTCAATTGATTTTAATAACTGAGAAAACACACTGCTTCTTTATAGAGGTCGGACCCAGGGTAGGCCATTATCAGATAAGCCCTCAAAAATTTGAATTTGGATCAACTTTTGATAAAATCACGTCAAAAATGCGTAATCAGATTATTATTAAATCAGCAAGCCGAACTCCTAGATCAGCCTGCCAAACTTAATCCATTGGCAGATCGAACTAACAGATCGACCTGTTGAACTTACAATAATGTGATCCTTGAGAATCTTTTATTTTTCACCCGAGATTCTTTGGATAGGGCCTCAGTTTTAATTCAAATAACCTAATAGAGGAGTTATCCTATCAAAACAGTCATATCTGGATAATCTCATAGAAAATAAAATATTCCTGATAATTCAACAAGCTTATCATGAATTAATTTACAAAGTCAATTCAACCGATAAACAGACATGAATTATCTGATTTTATCAAATTTCAACCAATCTAATAATTTAACATAAGTCACTAATTTATTGGAAAAGCACATCATATCGTTACAAAATTTATTATAAGCTAGCAAAGGGAACCTGATGGACCTATATAGTTCAAGCTTCGATAATTATAAAATATAATATCCTATATACATATTTTATAATTATCAACTCTAATGCTACTCCACTAAAAGCTTAAAGCTACACTCTCGAACTAGATAAAATTACGAAGCTCCAAATTAGCTAAGTGTCCATGACATGTCATAATGTGTTGTATCCCCATAGAATATTCATAATTGACTTAAGGATAAATTCCATCTTACCTTCTTGATTATTTTTATCTTATGTTTTATTATCTCACCATTGGAAACTTACTATCTAAAGATAGTATACCATTTGGTTATACATATGCATTCAAATGGTTAAGCTTTCTAGTTTTCTAATTACAAGATAACACATCTAAGAGAATATCATTGACTCCACTAATGGAGCTATGGATTCCATATCTATGAATGACAAGTCTATGCTATCAAGAGTCATGTCTCCAACATACCAATATGCGTACCATCACAAAGTCAACTAATTGCAAAGGTTTTTGAGAGGCATGTGGAAGCTATGAGGAGGCATGATTTGTCATATTTACTCACTTAGTACAAGTGGGAGATTGTTAGACATGTATGCCCTAAGGAGTAAAAAGTTGTAATACATTTTTCGAGACATTTTATCAATAAAGAATTTATTTATTATTAATATACCAAAAGTTGTCATCTCTACGTTCATATTTGTTAAACGTACGTTCAGCAAACAAAATTCCAAGACTATCAGTCTAAACCTTTAAGAATCAAGCATATGATGGACAGATTATGCAGAAGGCATGATTCTAAAAGTGATGGTCTAAATCAAAAGATCCACAATTGAGGGAATAAAGTTGGGCACTTTATTCATGCTAGGATTGTTATGTTGTCTACATCAAAGACGAGAGATGGCTTGTCTTGGCCATTAGAATTGGGCTCCACGAGAAGAAACATTGGTATATTATCATAGGTGATGATGTGTTGGATCAAGACATAAAGAGGAACTGGAACTGATTTTGATTATTAATTCTGTCTGTGCAAATCAATTCACTTTAGACAATCATTTGTGTTGTATCTTAATCTTGAAATAACTAATGGGCCCATTATCTTGAGATGTGATTTTGTATACAATAACATGCCCGCTATCAATGAAGTCCTTTATCGCATGATACTTGTTGATGCTTACTAGAGTTTGAGGGCGGATCAACACCACATGCTGCTGCACATGGTGCTTAGCTCTTCCTTATTCGTCTTTGCCTGCTCAGGTGGATCTACAATAAGAGGAAGGACGCTTCAGGGATAAGAAAAAGACTGGTCAGTCAATAGACAAGGGCTCTCTAACACTCAAGGCAGGGGTTGCTTGGTAGAGAACGAAAGCTTGTTAGGTGGGAAGAAGCTTGCATGCTTGAATGCAATAAATGCACCCTATTTATAGGTTGCTACTTGGACTGGGTGTTAGGTGGGTTTTTGTACGCCCCCCTTATGGACGTCATAGATGTCGTAACATTCATTCATTAATACTTTTAAGTTTAATAATAAACTATACGATAAAAACTTTATTTGGCAAAACATACCCAAGATCCATGCATACACATTTTATTTTTATTTTTTATATATATATACATACCAATATTTAATAACTTAATCTATTACAAAAAATTACTTGATCATAAACATCCATTAAATAGTTTGCCAATACCATTGTAAATTGAATTAACTTTTTAAAACATCTTTAAAATCTGTATACGCAGTTTAGTAGGCCGAACTTAAGACTTTGGCAGGCCAAACTCGATCGACAGACCGATGTTCAACCATCGGCAGGCCGCCCGAGGCTTTACAAAACAAGATATCAAAATCGGTAAGATCGGCAGGCTGGTACAGGGTAATCGGTAGGCCGATCAATACATCGGTAGTCCAACTAGTGATGGTTAGTAGGTCGACCGTTTGTCAAAAATCCAATTTAATTTAAAACAAGTTCCAATATCTTAAAGTACAAAAAATAAGTATATTTTGAAAATAAAATATAGTTCATAAATTCTTAAAATTTCTTCCTTGGTGTCTTCCATTTGCAATTCATCGTCATTAGCTCACACGTCTTTCCATGCCCTCCGCCTAATCCATAACCTTCTTACCCTTATCTACAACATGATATAAAACTGAATAAGCTAATGCTTAGTAAGTAAATTTATATCTCACAACTTAAAACATTTTATGAACATCATCATCATCATCATCGTCATCATAATAGTGCACTAAGCACAATTTCATAAGGAACATATCTTTCATTACATTGTCCATATTAAAACTTAATTCATTTTATCTTAAGGGCCCAAGTGTTGCACCATGACATCATCATCGTAGGCGAACCTCATGAGAGGAGAGGGGTAGCTAATCTCAAACCAAACATGACATCATATCATATCATATCATAACATAACATATCATTGGGTGTGCAACACTTATTTAGGTGATACATATATATATATTTATACTTTCATGCTTTGAAAAACATTATCATTAAAACATGTATAAACTTTTATACATTAAAAACTTCCATAATAATACATCATGTATAATCATCATGAGAAATCATCATAAAACCATCATGAACATAGATTTCAAACTATTCATAATCCCATCATGTTGCAGGTGAGAATGTACTTACTTGTATACCTTACTTAACCTTAATTTTGTAGGTGACGTCGCTGCGGTCTCGATGTGCTCGCTTCTTATTGTGTTCATGTCATACATTCATTTAAAATAACAATTAACATTTATTTTAATGAATTATTCTTCATCACATAACATCTTCCATTTTCAAAAAAATACATCTACAACTCCAATGCAAGAAATACATAAACACAATTTTCTGCCTGACCTTTATGTCAAAACTCAATAACTCATAATTCATATACAATTCAAGTACCAAACTTGGTAGGGACAAAGTTAACACATAGACATATTACCAAGATTTTTCATTGGCCATAAAAATTCCATTTAACATTTGAAAGAAGTCACAATTTCATGTCACAAAAATCTGCCAGTGGTAGCAATCAGTGAGCAGCCTTCACTAACATTCATATTATAAATTATCCACATCCTAAAATGATCTCATAAAAATACTTCATATAATAGACACTTAAAACTACATCATGGCCAAAAATTATCTCAAAATAAATTCAAAACAACTCCAAAACATGCATTAGAAGGCAGAGACAATATTAACTTCCATTGTGACAAGCAGTGAGTTACATACATTTTTCATATTCCATTAATTAGAATAAAATTTACTATGATCGTAAAATTTAAATGACAACCTAATAACACATAAACATAGTACCATAAAAAATTTCATCACCAAATAAATTCATTTATTTAAACAAAAGAAGTCACACAACACAAGTCCAAACAACCCACTGATAAGGCAGTCTTAAAACCTAACCCTAATGAAAATTTGATAACACATAAAATATACATCATTTTACCATGAGACTTTCCAGTTCAAAGCTTAAGATATACCTGAATATAATTGCCAAAATTCGTAAAAATCAAAGCACATTAGCCCCTTGAACAAAAACCACGTTTTTGTGCAACATAACCAATCAGCAACAATTCATTATGAGATGCAGAGCATGAACATTTAATATCTTAGCCTACACCAAATGGCACCAAATTTGGAGCAACATCACATAGCATATATATGAAAATCATATTAAAATTTCAAAGAAAATAGAAATTTGTAGACAGAGTTATGGGAGTCAAAACATAGAGACAATACAACGTTACCGATCAACATTAATTAGCAGTGAGTGGCAGAGAGAAGAAAATTCATATTTCAGTGTAGAAAAATCCAATTGAGGTGAAATTTTGAGGGTTAGCACATAAGACATACATGAATAACATATTCAAAATTCGGAGCAAAACAAAATTTGTAGAGAAAGATATAGCAGTCGAATTACAGGGTGTTCAAAATTTTAGAATTGCTAAGAAAAGTCTCTTACCTCAAAGCAATATTCTTCAATTCTTCCTTGAATTTACCCCAACGAAATTTTAATATATCTTTCAAATAATAACAAAGGAAATTGAGAGGGAGAAGAAGGAGAAAAACATGAAGAAGAAAGAGGGTGAGAGAGAGAATTAACGTGAAAATAAGAATAATGTGCAAGAGGAGGCTTATCCTCTTTTTTTTTTAACAGAAATTCTGACTAATTGGAGGCAATTTGTGTGGAGAATGGAGAGGATTGGGGGAAATTCAAATTGATTAGATATTCTTACCATATTTCAACTTTCAAAAATAGGAAACCTTATTAAAGAATCTAATCAATCAAAAAGTCAAACCTTTCATTTCTAAAATAAGGAAATTAATCCAAAAATATGCCAATCAATCAACAATTATTATCTAATCATATAATCATCCATGTCACAAATTTCTGAGAGATTTTTGCTGACTGCTCATCAGCAGTCTTCGGCCTACCAAAGGTTTTAGGTCTGACTTGCCGATTATATTCATCGGCCTGCCGTTCCGTGAGAGTCATTTCAGCCTGCCGAACTAGATGGTTCGGCCTACCGATCTGCCTTAACACACTAAAACTCATCATAGCATTAAATTATTACAAAAATTATAATTAAACATACATCATAAATAACATGAACACTTTGAGCATATCGATTCCACGTGACCGTCACCTATCATAACACTTAAAACAAAATGGTTAGCACCATTATATCATATATCATAACACATAAAAAAAAAGAAATTACTTAACGTCGTCACTAACTTGACATATTTCGTTACATAAAAATTGATGGGGGTTACAGTTTTGGTCACGACCCGTGTGTCACATCAAAGCATGTCAGAAGGCAAAAGACAAGTGTCATGCCCTCCGTAGGTGGATTGCCTTCCATCCAATGACGAGTTATCTACCATCTGTTAGCCGGTCATAGCAAGTAGCAGCCTACTTACAAGTAAGGGTAAACTGACTCGAGCTGGTCTATGACCCGAGGAGGCGACTAGTTGTGGCATGGCCTAGAGGGCCTAAAAAGCACCTTAGACAGTCGATCCTAGTTCATTGGGATTAGTTGTTAGCTCCCCATAGCTTTTTGGAGCTGTGTTTACCGACCACCTGGAGCAAGGCTCCTCAGTGGTGGTGCCTAGCTCACCTCCATTAGTAGCCCTTCAGTTCACCTGGTCAGTGCTCGGCCAGGTGGACTATGCTGAGAGGGCGAAGTCGACTCAGGATGAAGTGTAAGCGGCGTCTCGAGGTAGCAGGAGGTGAAAGGTTACGCAAAGTGACTGGGTGATTCCTTGATAGGGGTAATCATCACGTCGCTTCATTTTTTGCACCTGAGTTTCGCGCTTGAAGAGGCTATAAATAGGGCTTTCCTCCTTGTCATTTTCACGTGCAATCAAGGCCACACTTTGCAACTCTTGAGTTTTAGCTGCCAAGCTATAGTCCCTAGCCTGAGGATATCATTTTCCTGAGCTTCCATAACTCGATTAGGTAACTTCCTGAGAAGCGAGCAAAAATGAGTGACCTTTTTGACTCACAGAAAGTGAATATCTCCTGGTCGGATAGTAGCATTGGAACCGAGGAGTCGACCTCCATGGAGGTTGATATAAAAGGACTATCCCTAGTGTGGGATAGAGTAGGCTGGCTGGCTAAAATACTGAGGGTCGATGCTAAGAACGTACTTGAGCAAGAGTTCCTTGACTTGCTAGACGGGGGCGCCTGGTCAGACCGTGTAGAGGCTAGGATCCCTATATCAAGGCAGCCATCGCGGCATGTCTTGAGTTATAGCCCAAGAGTAAGCTGAGTTGGAGGCAGTCGCCGATTTGCCAAGTACCTCAGGTCGAGACTCCAAGGCCCCTGTCCAAGACATGGGTAGAATAATCGTCGACATCTCTGACGAGGAATAAGCGGCTGAGAAGACAAAGACAGAGAGGAGCGCAACTAAGGAAGAGGCCGAAAGGATTGTGGTCACTCGAGTTCAGAGGTTGACCACTTATTGTGTATCCTGGCCTACTCCAGCGCAATAACAAAATCCCAGCTTGAGGACCTATGCAAAGAATTTAATATCCTTGACGGCGTTGTCCTCATTGTGCTAGAGGAGAATGATTCGCCCTTGACTCCACCCAAGGGGTGTATAACTTTGTACGTGGAGTTCTTTAGGGTCGGGCTACGCCTACTGTTTCACCCATTCATCCGTCGGGCACTTAACGACTTAAATGTATGCCTGGCCTAACTCAACCCAAATAGCTCTAGGACACTGATCGAGATGTACATGCTGTGGAGGTACCACTAAGCTACTGAAATACCGTGGGAGGCCTTTAAACAGGTGTACAAGATGAAAAAGCTTCCTCAGCAGTCCAGTTGATATTACATCATTGGCTTTAGGAAGGATTTTATCCTGGGCAACCTCAACTTAGACAAGCTTTGGAAGTTTTAGTGGTTCTACATCAGGGGAAATTATCTAGCCTGGGGCGGTGAGGTAGTACCTATGGATCAACGTGTCTCAAGGACATTTCAGCAGGGGCATATGTGGTCTAAGAGGCCGTGGGTGCCAAGTCACATTATTAGGGCAATGGAGGACCTGTTTACTAAGCTAGAGTCCACATGGTAGCAGTCTTTCTTGCTCGGCCCTTTCTCGTTATGACTGGTTTGGGAAATCCAATAGAACAAATCCCCCTTCTATCATTTAACCTACCCAGTCGACCGGGCAGGTGACCGTGGCGAGACCGAGCGTTACCGACATCCTTGGGCTGAGCACCTCTAGATCTGTGTGGCCGACGAAGGAGTTATCTTCGTCCAGTACCAAGGACTTGTTGACTTGTTTCTTCGACACGGGACCACCCATAGCCAACGAGGACCTAATGCACATGATTCGGTTCCTAAATTTGTCAGGCTAACTCCGAATCAAAGGTGAGCTCTAAGTAATTTTTTTTTTGTTAAGCTCGTCCTGACTTGGGAGGTTTCTGTGTTCTTTCTACAGATATGTCTTCTCGACCAAGCAACGCAGATGAAAGGCATGCACTAATGGAGCCCCTCCGTTGTTCGAAGGGAAAATCCATAGTTGAATCCAAACAAAAGAAGACTCTGAGACCAAAGAAGCCATCAAGGTCTGAGCAGCCACCGCGGTCCGAGCAACCACCCCATACTGTCCAAATTCCCCTACCCCTGCCAACGAGGACTAGGGTTTCATCGAGCGAGACGCAACCTCCCATCGTCACAACAGCTGTGGTGCCATCCAGGGGAGACCTTCCGAGGAGGCGAGTAAATTACCGCTGTCACATCTTCAAGCACCTCAAGGATGTTGTTCCGGAGGAGTCGTTCTTGGAGAACCTTAAGGAGAGGACTTCAAGGGTCTATCTAGCACTGCCTTCTGCTCTACTACCAAGGTGAGTGAAAGTTCTATATCGAGCTTCTTTTGAATTGTTTTTCGCATACTAACTTCTATCTTCGTAGGCATGTGCCTTCTTAGATCTGGCCTATATGGCTGGATGAAAAGAGATCAACCTAGAGAAAGAGAGGCATAAAAAGACTGCCTTCGAAAAGGACAAGGTCAAGAAAGAGCTTAGTGTTGAGAACATTGAGCTAGACCAAACCAAGAAAGCTTTTTCCCAGGTCAAGGATGAGGCCAGGAAGGCAAAGGAAGAGGCCAACCAAGCCAAGGTGATGGCGAAGGAGGCAAAGAAGGTGGTCGAAGAGGCCAGGACTGAGGCCGACCAATCAAAGGGCAAGGTCATCAACCTTAGGGATCAGCTGCAGGCCTCCCAGGCCGAGCACCAGTGATTCTGAGAAGAGCTGCCCAGTGGCCTCGCATAGGCTATGGAAGAATTCAAGGCATCCCCAAAGTACGCCGATTATTACTACTTCAAGATGACCGACCTCTAGGACTACCTCATCAGAAAGCATCTCGAGGTGGCGGGCTTCAACTGGTCACTCATTGTTGAGCTAGAACAGGGCTTTACGTAGTAGCCCAAACAAGAGGAAGTCGTCGAAGTGGACAGCGAGGACAATGGGGATGACCAGGCTAGAAACGATGGAAATGGTGATGCCGAGGACGGGGCCCAGGCCTAGTTTTTATATTTTTTCTCCTTTATCTGGGCTCGAGAGGTGCCTGGTTATTTGTACCTCCCCACCACTTCCTGTAATAAAATTTTAATTTTCCTCAAGTTTATCGCTTCTTGGCCTTTTCTTTTAGATTTGACCTTGAATTAAAAATTTTCCTTGAAGTGCGACTATTTTCAGATTAAAAATTTTGTTCCTTGAAAGCTTTCATGGCAGCTCCTTGAGAAGGAAGTTTGAACCTCCTTCCTTGGTTAGGTGCCTCTTGGGAGAAAAATTGTGTTGATTTTTCAAGTTGAATGTTCCTTGGGAGAGCACATTTTTGAACCAGAGATTCTAAACTCATTTTTCCAATTGCATTCTCACCGAGTTTAGTGTCTTGGTGTCGAGGCATCTTACTTTTGTAGGTTAAACGTTCCTCGAGAAGAAACTTCTTAGGGAAAAGCTATTATCGAGTTTAGCCAACTAGGGAAGTCCCATTCTCGGTCGGGCAGAGCACAACGGCATGTAATGCCCCTTAGACTTGTTTAAGTTCAATGGAACTGTTACAAGTCTAATGTTGGTCGAGCAGAGTTGTGGTAGGGCGACTTTGTCCAGGTGGTCTGTACAGCGACAAACTATTGGTCGGCATAATGCCAGTCAGGCCCCTAGTCTGGTTTGTTCGGATGATTCTCCCTCTTCAGGAGTTATTGTCTAGGCCCTTAGTTCGTAGTTATGGCCCCCCTTTTGGGAGTTATATCTCCTTAACACGCATTGCTCAATGGAACAGTGTAGGAATTTAAATTTTTATTGATGTATAATATTTACATTCTAGTTTTGTTTAGTAGGCCTAGGTACAAAAAAAATGTAGCCAGAGGTCAAATGAGTTTCTGGCATCGATTAACAAAATAATTTTTTAAGGAGTTTGGCGTTTCAAGGATGACCGAGCAGGTTATCCTCCATGTCTGATAGCCTGCAGGTGCCTGGTTGGACAATTCTGACCACTTTATATAGTCCGTCCCACTTTGGGCTAAAGGATCCCAACCTGGGCTGTTGAATGGTGACCTTTTTTAGCACAAAATCTCCAACTTTAAAACTCCTTGATTGGATCCGTTTGTTACAGTACCAAGCAATGACTTGGTTCCATGCTGTGTTACAGATTGTAGCTCAGTTCCTCTTCTCCTCGAGCAAATCAAGTTCGGACATCATGGCTTCGACATTCCTAATTTCTTCGTATTGCTCGACCCTGAAGCTCGGCAGTCCTACCTCTACCAAGATGACAGCTTCGGCCCCATATACAAGAGAAAATGGAGTCTCCCTAGTAGCAGTTTGGGTTATTGTTTGGTAGGCCCAGAGCACCTTTGGGAGCTCAACTATCCATGCCCCTTTGAGGCCCTCGAGATTTTCTTTAGGTTGTCCTTGATCATTTTATTGATAGCTTCAACTTGCCCATTGTGTTGGAAAAATAATACGAAGCGAAATTTTAAAAATTTTAAATCAGAGTATTTTCTAAAACACAAGTTTGACATGCTATATGTATAAATTAACCTGATCTTACTGACCTTGTATACGCCGAAAAGCTCCCGAAGTCTGTGTAGAGAAGTAACGTTCCAGAAGAGCCTCAACCAACTAGTCTTCTTTGCTATTCTCTATCCACGATCGGAGTGAGTGTGGGCTCACACGTACAGCTCTTCCTCAGGGTGACTCTCCTTCCAATCAATTGAGAGAACCTAAAGCTAGTGTTCGTGATTTGTGAACAAGAGCTCTTAGGGAGTTTCAGATTCTCAGTAGTAGAGTATCACTCTTAATCTGTCTATTGATCTAAATAACTCATTAGACTCACTCCCTATTTATAGAGGTTGGGTCTAGGGTCATTCCTTATCAGATAAGGTCTCAAAAATTCAAAACAGAAC
>CAMOHE010048537.1:0-34416 GCA_946598075.1 Artocarpus hirsutus | reverse complement strand
ATCCACGCACAAATCCTAAATGCATAGTAACTTAGTCCATTAGTATCTAACCCGAGGTATCCTATGGTACTAAATCATCTCATGGTGTCCTAGTGTGCCATTTTAGGTTTATAAAATCATTTTATAAAGTTAGAATTTCAATCAGAGTTCAAAACAGTAAAAACAGGTGAAAAATCACAAAACTGCACCACGCCTGGTCGGCCTGCAGGTCGCCTTGGTTCGGCCTGTCGAACTACACAGTTTGGCCTGCCGGAAGAGCAGGTCCGGTCAACCGAACATCTCCAGGTTCGGCCTGCCGGTCAGATGAATCTGGCCTGTCGATCCTTTGAATCCGGCCTGCCAAACACGAAGTTTGGCCTGTCGATCTGGGAAAATTCTAGAATTTTTCACGCACGGGTCTCGGCATCCCGAATCCAAATCTTCAATCCAACCTATTTTTCTCAATTCCCAAGCATGGATGATCATCATAAACAATAGAAAATCATAATAGAACACTTTTTAATGGATTAAAACAAGTTTTAAACAAGATTTTCTCAAAAATCCAAAAATGGAGAAAATAGAGGAAAAATGAAAAATCTTGATTTCAATCCGTTTTTGATGAAATAAGGTTTGCATTCTAGCTGATCTAAGTCCATCTAATTTAGATTGAAGCTTTTCTAGGCTTAAAAACTCTTAGATTCCAAAAATGCAAGAAAGTTTGAAAAATGTAAAAAGTTTTGAAATTTTGAAAACTAACCTTGAATCCAAGCTTGAATCGAGTTTGTGGTTGCTCAATCGCATCCCCGAGCCTTCAATCCACAATCTTGAAGCTTAAAAATGAATTTTGTTTAAAAATTTTAGAGAGAGGATGAGAGAGAGTGAGAAGAACCGAGAGAGAGACGAGAGAGAAGTGAGAGAGAGAGGAAAGAGAAAATGAGAGGAAGAGAGAGAGAGGAAAAATAAATAGAGAAAAAGAAAAAGCAGTTGTACAAAACTGTGTGCAACAATACACTGTTTTCAAAATCAAATTGCTTCATTGAAAATTAAACTAACAATTAAAAACAATTTAGAATAATTAAAAATCATTAAAAGAGTAAAATAACATAAGTTTTTCTTAATTTTTCACAAAATAATCAAATTATTTTCTAAAACACTCATTATGGCACACTAACCCACCATTTAGCATTTTAATTACACTTAATTAACTTCGGGGTGTTACAGTTATATGTCAATTTTAGTCAAAAGCTAATATCTCTATCAAATGAAAGTAATTTGCTACAAATTTACAAATTCAAGAAACAACTTGCTAAAATTAATTGTTTAGGGAGCAGATTGCTACTGTACGACAAGTTTGGGGAGAGGGCAATAGTATAACAAACGCTTCTTTTTTATTGAGATGAGTTTCCAAAATGTTTACAATTTATCTAATGGTTCAACTAGCTGAGTAGATGAGAAACGATAAATTTTATGTACCAGACCATCCTTAATTCATCAAATCCAATTTGTACTTTTTAGCTCAAACCAATCCGATCAGCATATGTGTGAATCTGACAAATTTCCATTCAATTTTATCTGCAATCAACACATCAACTAATTTATCCAATTTAATACCTTTTTATCCGTTTATTACAATATAAGAATTACTTCTTGTTAGGATAAGTACTCTAAGAAATAAATATTTTATTTGTAATCAAGTCATTTTTTATTGAATGAATAAATAAATAATAATGCAAATATTTTATATATTACAATGGTTATTGGTTTAATTACAATTATTATCCAGTTAAGCAAATATGTGATCCATTGTTTTGGAGACATGTAGAGTAGCTTTTACAAGATGCTTTTATAGTACATCTTTCTTAAAAAGTAATTCAAAAGTGATTCACATATAATTCTATATATTGTATGAGCAACAATTTTGAGAAGTGACTACAAGATTACAGTCTTCTTATGTATTGTGTTAATTGTTAAGAAAGATGCCTTTTAAAGAGTGTGATGTTTTTGTAAAGGATATATTTATAAATAAATAAACATATTTTTTCATTATATTTATGTGCATGTGTTTTGAATACTTTATAAATGTCATTAAAATTTCATAATTATTTATACGACCTTAAATATTGTATATAAGTATTATATATAAGAGGATAATATTTAAAAATGATAATTAAAATAGTCAGTAATATATAATTAATTCTTTAATTAATTATTCAATTAAAGTGGAGAATCTTTAATTAAACGTTACTAGTACAAGTCATTTCCATTAGAAACGAAACAGTCCTATCCAAGCCATTAGTGTAGCAAGTAATTAAATGAGTACACTATACATTATAAGATTATGTAAAACCAGGGCATGAAGTGATATGTTAGAAGATAGCAAGTTCTAGCCATATCGACCAATGGTTATATATAAGATGATCTTAGTTTTAAGTTATTAGCAGACTCTTATTTATGAAATTATTGATTTACTTGGTACAAATTCGAGAATCTAATTGTATCCCTTGTATTTTGGAGGCATAGTAAAGTAGGTAGGTAGGAATGATAATATTACAAGATAGAATTTATTCATTTTTTAAAGAGAAGTAAATAAAAATTTTTTTAGTATTGATTTAGGTCTTAAATAATATCAGTGCTTAAATTCATGATTAAGTTCATAAATAATTCATTAGAGAATTAGTGACACTTAAAGATAAAGATGTAATTAGAGAGATTAACAAATTTTAGCTAGCTTAAATTATGAATTATTTATGGAGGATCAATTTATATACAATGACTATATCAAATAGATGACACTAAAATATGAGTAATTATATCTATGATTTCAAGAGTTTAATTTTAAGTTTTTAGTGAACTAATATCGAAATTATAATAAGACTAATATATTACTTAAAGAGCTTAATTAATATATTTTTTTTATTAAAGCTTAAAATTATAGGCCCATTAACGCCATCCTTATAATCACTATTTGGACAAGTGAAATTAGTGTTTAATTAATTAATTTAGAATTATAGAAATCTAAATTAAATATCACGTAAAATAGGTTAATTATGAGTTAATTTATAATTATTAAATAATAACATTATTTAACAATAAATAAATAATAATTAATTTTGAAAGACACACAGTGGGTTCCAAGACTTATTCACCATGTTTTTTGTTCCTAGAAGTATCTAATTTTATTAAATCTAATTTATTCAAAATTGAAAAATTAAATTGTAGAAATAAATCAAATTAGGTAACAAGTCGTCTTTTTCTCTCGCTTTTCTCCTGATTAGCGTCATGCACACAGATACTTTATCTGTGGTATCTATGTGTGGCGCCTCTACGGATAAGCGAATGAGAAAGTTATCTCATTTATTTTAATTAAAATATATGATATACAAAATTAAAATAAAGGAAGCTTCCAAAGTAATTGGATATTTCATTCTCTATAAATAGAGGTACCCCTAGCAGTTCGTGTGTAGAAGACAGAGAAAAAGAGAGTAAGAATTCTTCCATTCTCAATCCTACTTTATATGTTGAGATTAGTAGGAAACTAAAAGGAAGTGAGTGATTGTAAGGTCCTGAACTTTTAAAACTTTGATTTATTGTCACAAGTATGAGTTCTTTATCATCATCATCATCGTCATCATTATTGTTCGATAATTTTTATTAATTGTTTTTCCATTGCGGCATGAAGGCTCGAGCCTCAACTAAGAACATGGTGTGCTAGAATTTGAATTATTGTGATTGGTTTGTAAATTGTTAATTGTGATGATATTATCATCTGTTTAATTATTTATGAGTAGTATTTTCATTTTTAGAAATATTTAGAATTTATTTTTAATTTCTAGAATTAGTTACAAATTATTTTGATTTTTTCTATATACGAATTTAATTCCTTTATCTTAAAATTATATATATATATATATATACATTTGGATTTAAAAATATAGTACATGTTGTTTGGCCCTAAGGGCCAAACTAAATGTCGCATGCCTATAAATGTGTTGCTTTCTCAAAAGCAAACAACAAGTCGTTTAAGTTGTCTTCTCCACGACTTCATCTTTACAGAAGCATTCCTATTTGACCCAAATCTTCATCCTTATTCTTTTTCTTCATTTTTCCATGTTCAAAATGTAACAGCCGTCATTTTCTTCTACGAATATTTACGTTAACTTAATGTTAGAATATGATATTTTAAGTGCTATTATTATTTATGTTAGGTTAAATAACTTTTTGTTTAATAATGTTATAGGTGATGACCATGAAGGATCAATGTGTTTGGGATGTTCAAGTCAAAAATGATGATAAGCATAAAGTATTTATTGTTTTTTTTTGAAGAGTTTCAATTTACTCTAAATTTATAAACTTTATAATGCTATGGAGTTATATATGCCCTAGAGTTATATTCTTAACAATGACAATAAATTTTATTGCACATTTTCTTATTTTTATAACATTTATAATGTCATGATAATTACTAGCGTAACATTTTTATGGCATTAAAAATCTCAATAATATAAAGTGTCTAAAAGAATAATGTGTAAATTAATTTTTTTTGGGCTCATGGGAGCAAAAATTATTATTGTATATCGGTAATTATATTATATTATATTATATTATATATTTATATGCTATATAAGATATGTAAGCGGCAAGTTGCTGTGGAAAAAAAAAATGACACGGCATTTACTTAGGGAAAAGAAAAAAAAAAAGGGAACCTAATAGATTAGGATTAGGGTTTTCTATACTCATCTAACCCCCTCTCTCTCATAAACCTATAAATATATCTTTAAGCCACCAAAGCTATCACATTCTCTTAATTTCTAGCCAAAGAAAATTCTTTCCTTACCCTCTCTCAAATTAACATTCATAGGCCTCCACCATCACTCAAAAAATTCTCCAGGAAAGCCTCCATTGTCTCTCTAATCCTCAAAGCCAAGATTCACTACTCTTCTTTTCTTTCAAGCCAAAGTAGAAGGATCTTTTTGGAGATTTTATGTGTAAGTCTTCATATTTGTTGAAGAAAACGTAAGAAATTAAGGTATGGTTTAAAGATTGTCATGGTTTTAAATTTTTATGATTGAAATATATTGTTTTGTGACAAACTTTGTTAGAAAATTATTCTTTTATGTTGTGAATGCGTGCGCACGTATATTTTTATGAAAAATAAATTATTTTGTTTTTTTACTGTGATTATAACGATGTTATTTTATGGTTGAAAGCATTTATGTTTATATGATATCATGAAATTTCATGAAAATAATGTTTTGTGATTGAAATGTGATAAAAGAATTTTAGGATTTTCGGTTAATCGGTAAGGTTGCTGGTAATGTTTTGAAATCAAATATTTTATTTTGCTATGATTTTTGGATATAATTTGCATATATATGTTAAAAATGTTTGGGATTTTTTATAAATTTTCGTTCAAAATATTTTTAGGGTTATGAGCTTTCAGTCAAACACTGCTTACAAAATTTTATTTGCTAGTAGATTTATATTTATGTTTTGTAGAGTCTGTTTTACGAGACAAAAAGCGTCTTTTCATTCTGTAAAAAAATAATGAGTCATTGTTGAAATGTTAACTAAATGTCTATAAATTTTTAATTTTATATATTTATTTTGTTTTAAAATAAAATTTGTTGATCACCAAGTTCTCAGTGGTTATGAAAGTCTGCGTAAGATGCTCTACATAAATTGTGAGATAATAAATCATATTTTTAAAAGTGTCTTGCATGATTTATTATTTTTGTAGCATCTATTTATATGTTAAGCATATCATAGAAAAATTTTAGAAGCATATCATGCATATTTGATTTTATAAAAATATTAGCATTAAACCTGTTTGTTGTTTAGCATGTTTGGTGTTAATATTAACTTTGAATTTGAACGTGTGTTTTGAATTAATCTGCCTTTATTTGAAGCTGAATTTTGGATAAAGTATGATTTTATGTGTCTATTATGTGTAGCAATTTTTATAAATTCTTTTATTGCATAAATGATTTAATCCCTAATTTTAAGTTAGGATTGCTTATTACCCAGGCTTTGTTAGTAGATTCTGTAGTATTAATTATGTGGTTTATTTTAATTACCAAATGAAATTTTTATAGCTAAAAAAAATGTGAAGTTATATATATGTAATCTTTATTTCTGCAAGTTTTCATACTAGAAGTAAGTGTAAATTGAAAGATATAGGTTATGACTCCTTAAAAGTCAGTCAGTTTTTATAACTGGTAGATTTACTTGAATGTTTTGAAAATTGGAAAAAGGAATTTTGGGTTAATATTTTCAAGAGAAGAAATTTGAGTGATGTTTATGTATGTTCGCTATGTTGTGGAATAATTCTTACATTTTATTCATACTTATAAGTTGAGATTAATTTCTTTAAGTGATTAAAGGTCAAGTTTTCTATCTTTATGTTTCTTGACTCTAAGAGCACGTTTGTGACTCAAAGATACTTTGTTTCCTTAAGGATGATGTATGATGATGTAATATATTATGAAATGATATCATGAACATGAATATTAAATTCATATATTATATGAATGATTGACATGAACACTTCAAAAGACAAGCACACCGAGAACCACAGCAACGTCACCTGATTTAAGATTTAATAAGCAAGCAAGTCAAGTAAGTATCTTATTACCTACAACATGATAAAATTATGCAAATGTTAAGCAATGTTTTATAAGCAAATGTTTATGATCTAATGTTTTTATTTTAAGGCCTTTCACGATGAATTTCCTAAGGATGTTTATCATGGTTTATGACAAGTTTTAAAAGAAAACTTATATATATGTGTATGTATCACTTAATTAAGCGTTGCGCACCCTATGTTTATATTTATGATATCCTGCAAGGTTTGAAATTGTCATATTTGGTTTGAGTTTAGCTACCTTACTTCTCTCACGATAGCATGCCTATGATGTTAATGGTGCAACACTTGAGCCGATAAAGATAAAATGAACAACATTTTAATATGAAAGTTTAAATGAAAGATATGTTATATATATGAACATGTACTTTGTGCACTATTATGTTTATGACTATGATCTTACATTTTTATGAAAGTTCATATTTTATGTTGTGAGATAAGAAAATGTACTTACCAAACTTATGCTTACTTAGTTTTATATTATGTTGTAGACAAAGGTAAAAGGCATATGGAATAGGTGGTGGATGGGGAAACGCGTGTGCACAAGAAGTGTTGGATTTGAAATAAAATCACACCATAAAAAGAATTAATAACTTGAATAATGATTTTATTATTAATGTTATTTTCTACACTGATGTTCTTTTAAGACTTTGTTTATATTCTTATGGATTTTTGAATGTTTCATGATTGTTTAATATTTCCTTGATTGTGCTTTCTTGAGGACTATGTCATGTTTCTTTATTTTTATATGATTACACTATTTGGACATATAAATATTTTTCTCAAGAGTTTTAAACATTATTTGAATTTTTTTGTGTCTATAATTTAGTAAATAATTTTATTTGTAAACTAACCAGCACCACTTAGATTGGAACCATTGTATGAATGGTTTTGCAAACAAGGACCTCCAGAATTTAAAGGATCTTTGTATAACACCTGCCATTTTTCCTGTAATGGTTAATGATAGAGATTTAACGATGTTAAGTATTTTCTTTATGAAATAATGTTACTGACCATTTTATTTTGAGTATGAGGACAAGTGATGGTCACGTGGAATTGATGTGCTTACAGTGTTTATGTCATTTATAATGTATGCGCAACAAATATTTAATGTCTTATTTGTGGTAATGTTATATGTGGTCCTTTGGTAAGTCAAATTGTTTTTCTAGAACGAGAAGCCAATGGATTTAATCGACAAGCTAAACCCTACAACTTTGGTAGGCTGAATTGAGCCGTTGGTAGGCCGAAGACTGTTGATGAGCAATCAGCAGACAATCTCCCAAATTTGTGGCATTAATGATTATTGTGATTGGATGAGATATTCTGAATAATTTGTATATTTTTGTCTCTTTCCTTACTCAAGTTAGGGAATGTTTGACTTTCAAGATGAATTGATTTTTTTTAACAAAGTTTCCCATATTGAAAGTTTGAAATTGGCAAGTGAAGCAAATCATTGACATTTTTTTTCCTAATTCCCTTCAATCTCCCATGAATATGCATTCTATTTTTAAGAAAATTTGCTGCCATTTTAGAAAATTTAACCTTCCTCACCATATCACTTTTATTTTTCATGTATATCTTTCTGCCACAAAATTTCTCTTAGACTCTCTCTTTCTCCCATGTTCTCTTCTCCTTCTTCTTCCTTCTCTCCATTATTTTTTCCTGCAAATAATTGAAAGAGATACTGGGTTATCTCTTGGGCGAATTTAAAGGAAGTTTGAGAAGAATTGTATTCTCCCTTTAATTCGACCCCCATAACTTTGGCTGTAGATGTCCGTTTGCTATGAAATTTTAATATGATGTATGTGTTATATAATGTTCCTCAAAATTGCACAGCAATTGGAATTTTTTATTTTAAGATATTGAATTTTTATTCTCTTCCACGCATGCTTTATTTGTGCAAATTGGTAATGTTTCACGAAAGTGTAGTCTTTGTTCATAGGGCAAATGAATGTTGATTCTCATGAAATTTTGCAAAAATAAACATGTATATGTTAAGTGATGGATTGGAAAGTTTCATAACGATATGATGAATATTTTATGTGGCATTGAGGTTTCTTTAAGATTAGGTTTTATGGCTATTAATCAATGAATTCTGGTTTTCTTGGTTTTGTGACCTTTTTGTATGGGTAAATGAATTTATTTGGCAATGCAACTTTTTCTTGTACTGTATTTACAGGTTTATAAGTTGTCATAAAAATTTTAGGGTCAAAGTAATTTTATTTTAATTATTCTAGAATGATGAATGTGTGTTGCTCACTACCTTATGTGTTTAGAGTTTATTTTGCCCCTGAATTCTAATACATGTTTTGAATTGTTTTTAATATATTTGAAGCTACTTTTTGGTTATGTTATAGTTTTAGGTGTCTATTATATTTAGGATTTTTTTTAATTATTTTATAATATAGATAATTTATTATATGAATATTAGTTAGGATTGCTCACTGTTTTGTTGTTGCCGACAAAAATTTTGTGTTGTGCATTGTGTGACTTATTTTAGTTATCTAATGGAATCTTTATGGCCATAGAAAAATTAGGATAATTCATGTATATGTTAATTGTGTCCCTGCAAAGTTTCATGCCTTAGTTATGTACGAGTTGTGAATAATTGAGTTGTGTATTCTTAATAGTCAAGCAGATTTTAATATTTCAGTTTTGCATGAATACTTGAAAGATGGTAAAATGTACTTATGTTCTTGTATTTTGTGAGATGGAAGTATGAATGACGTCATGTGGCATTGGATGATTTCATGAAAATGAAAATTAAATTTTTTATTTGTATATGGATGTATGACATGAGCACTACAAGAAGTGAGCATATCGAGACCGCGACGACATCATCTAAGATAAGGTTTAGTAAGCGAGTCAAGTAAGTATATTCTCACCTGTAACATGATGAGGTTTATGAAAAGTTTGAAATTTATGTTCATGATGATTTCTATGATGATTTTTCTATAATGTTTTACTATGAAAGTTTTGACGTACAATAAGTTTTATGCATGTTTTAATGGTGAGATATTTCAAAATTTAAAAGTATATATGTATATATGTATCACCTAATTAATTGTTGCACACCCCATATTTATGTCTTTGTTTATGATGTCCAAAGTTGGACTTGTCATGTTTGGTTTGGGATTAGCTACCCCTCTCTTCTCATGACAGCGCGCCTATGATGATGATAATGGTGCAACACTTGAGCCCTCAAAGATAAAATGAATGGAGTTTTAATATGATAATGTTAATGGAAGATATGTTCTATATGAAACTATGCCAAATGCACTACTATGTTGATGATGATTATGAATATTATGTTGCATAAAGATGTTCATAAAATGTTTTGTGTTGTGAGATAGGAAAAGTGTACTTACTAAGCTTTTGCTTCCTTAGTTTATGATCATGTTGCAGATAGAGGTAAGAGGATCATGGAATAGGAGGAGGGCAAGGATAAGCATGTGAGCTAGGAACAATGATTGAAAACAAAACAACGCCAAAAAAAAAAGGATCCAAAGTTTGTGAACTATGTTTTTATTCCTTGTATGTTTATTTTTCGCACTATGATGTAAAAAGACTTGTTTTATGTTTTTCTTGATTTTGCAGAAGATCAGCCTTCCGATCATTGTTGATTAGATTGCCAATGCCTGTATTGGTATACCGATTACCCTGTATCAACTTGCCAATCCAAGTGTTTTAAAACTCTAATTTTGTAGAGCCTAGGATAGCCTATCGATGTTGACGTTCAGACTGCCAATCATGTTCGGCTTGTCAATGCTCAAAGTTCAGCCTACCGAACTATTAAAACAGATTTTAAAGGTTGTTTTAATTTTTATTTAAATTATGGTCTCATTATTTTGGAGTTGATAAACTATCTAAGAAGTATATATAAATAAATAGCTTAATAAATGTTTAATAATAAAAAAAAGTATGTATGGATCCTAGGGATATGTTTTCCAAATTATGTTTTTCATTTAAATAATTTATCTTAAGTAACAATAACAAGAATGAATGTAACGACATCTGTGTCATCTATAAGGGGGCGTTACACTTTGGACCTTACTGTGGTAGAAGTTTAGCTACAAAAGATGACGTGCCTCCTAAATTTCATGCAACTAACTGACAGCGAGAAAATTGCATGTGCCACCCACATGCTGTCAGGCATGCCTATCTCTGGTGGGAAAGTATAGTTGCTGACTGCACATATTATATGACTTGGGATGGATTTGTTAAGACATAAAACGATAAATATTTAGTCTTGAGATCAAAACAACAAAGTTCATGGAATCTGATATTCTCCTGCAAGGAAATATGTCTGTAGCTTATTTCATCGTGTAGTTTGATCGACTTGCCGGATTTGCTCAAGACAGAATTGGTGATGAAATTTCCAAGATTAGGGAGTACACAGAAAAGCTACACCGTATCAAAACCGAGATGTGCCCATGGATATAACTAAACCAACAAAATGTCTGAAGTTATCAAGAAGGCTTTACAAGCAGAAAGATGTGAAGGCAAAATAGCACAAAGTGTGCCTACTCCACTAAACAGCATTCCACCTAGAAAGCCAAACTTGGGAAGCAATCAAGGGGACCAACAGCAGACATGGAATTTTGGATTCAAGAAGGGACAAAATAGTGAGAATTTTGGAGGTAAACCAGGTTCAGGGAAGCATTTCAAAAGTTAGAATCATCCTCAACATTCCCAACAACGTCCTAAGCACCAACAACTACAACTTCCAACCTCTAGTCCAGCATAAATTCCAACATGTAATCAATGTGAGAAAAGATATTTTGGAGCATGTTGGGCAACACGCAAGGTTTGTTATAAGTGCAAAATTAACAAGAATCTCCAGCCAAACAGTCCCTAGAGGCAAGGTCAATCTGGAGTAGGACAACAACAATGACCACAACAACAAGGAGGCCAACACAAAACTAACGCTCATGTCTTTGCCTTGACTAAAGCCAAAGTCGATGCCAACCCACATGTGGTTGAAAGTCAGATCTGTATAGCTAATACTAATGAATATGTGTTAATTGATTCTAATGCAACACATTCTTTCAAATCCCCAAAATTTGTAACACAATTAAATAGAGTCCCTGATGTTATGACTGAAACTCTTAGCGTCTCCTTGCCTTCTGGAGAGATCCTACCTTTCCAATCATATCTAAAAACTACCCCAAACTCATTGGTAATAGAAAATTATATGTTGATCTGATTTTGTTAGACATATATGATTATGATGCCATTTTGGGGATATATTTCTTATCCAAATACAATGCCACCATTAATTGTCATAGGAAAAGAGTCGTGTTTCAGCCTCAAGGGATGATCATTTCCAATTTGTTGGGAGATCTAACGACACCCACATTCCCATGATTTCTGCCTTGAAAGCACATAGGTTACTACACGAAGGATGTATGGGTTATTTAGCAAGCATCCAAGACATTACCATGGAAATAACATCAAGGCCTAAAAAATGTGTCGGTAGTACAAGAGTTCATTGAAGTGTTTTCGAAAGATATTTCTGGACTTCCACCCTACAAGGAGATTGAATTTGAAATTGAGCTTGTCCTTAGAACTGTGCCTATCTTGGAAGCCCTATCTAGAATGACACCAGTAGAATTGAAGGAATTAAAGACGAAACTACAAAAGCTACTAGACAAAAAGTTCATTTGACCAAGTTACTCACCTTGGGGAGCTCCAATCTTGTTTGTTAAGAAGGAAGATGGCACTATGTAGATGTGTATTGATTATCAAGAGCTCAACAAATCAACAATAAAGAATTGATACCCCTTACCATGCATCGATGATTTGTTTGATCAATTTTGTAGAGCTACACTTGCTCTCAAAGATAGATCTATGTTCGAAACTCGCTTTGGTAATTGCAAGTTTTCAATCATGCCTTCTTTTTAACCAATGCTCCAGTAGCCTTCATGGATTTGACGAATAAAGTTTTCAAGGAGTTCCTAGATAAGTTTGTGATATTATTCATTGACGACATTCTGATATACTCCAAAACAAAAGAACATTAAGTGTATCTATGCCAAACCTTTCAACTTTGAAACAAAATCAGCTTTATGCTACGTTCAATAAGTGCGAGTTTTGGCTGGACAAAGTCTTTGTTTCCTCAGTCATGTAGTGTCAAGTGAAGGTATTGCTATTGATTTCTCCAAGATTGAGGCAATTTCTAATTAGTCTCAACCAACTAATGCTTTAGAAGTTCAAAGTTTTTTTAGTTTAGCTGGTTATTACTGACATCTCCATCTTTTAGATCTGTCTTCGCATTGAATAATTATTTTGATACAGGTTTTAAAAATCAAAATTAAAATAATAAATCTTAGACAGTGATGATAGACCACTAACTAATTACATGAAAAACCTAGATACACATTATAACCTCTAAGGAACCATAATTGACAAAATTAATTAATTAAAATAATAAATAGAAATTTAATTAACCATAATTAATTAATAAATATTCACTACATAATCTCATGACAACATTATATATAGAAACCTTAGTGTGCCAACTCTCTAAAAAATATAATTCAAGCATAAGAGAGAATAAGATCATATAATTTGTGTACATATCATGATCACAAACCCGTAAAATCAACATAAAACCACGGCTCTGATACTAGTTGTTAGAAAACGATACGCAGGAAAATTTAAAAAATTTTGAATCAAAGTCTTTTCAAAATAACAAGTTTGACATGCTAAGTATATATATTAATAATAGATTTTACATATCTTTTTGTATACCAAAGTCTGCAAAAAAATTGAGAAGAGAAGAATATTCCAGAAGAGCCTCAACCAACTAGCCTTCTTCGCTATTCTTTATTCATGATTAGAGTACGGGTGATCGCACATCGTACAGTCTTTCTTTCGATGACTCTCTTTCCAATCACTTGAGAAAACGAAGAGCTAAAGTTCCATATGTTGACTAATAACTCTCTAGGAGTTTCAAAGTTTTTCTCACTGGAAGACTCACTCTATGTTTCTCAAATGATCAGAGGAACAATAAAAAATAGTTCCCTTTACATAGTGATTGATCAGAGTTTCTGATCATTATTGATCGGACTGCCGATCTAAGTGTTTCAAAACTTTGATTTTGCATAGCCTTGGATGGCCTATCAATGGTTGAAGTTTAGGCTACTAGTCATGTTTGGCTTACCGATGTCCAAAGTTTGGCCTACCGAACTATTAAAACAAATTTTAAAGGTTGTTTTAATTTTTATTTAAATTATGGTCTCATTATTTTGGTGTTGATAAACTATCTAAGAAGTATATATAAATAAGTAGTTTAATAAATGTTTAATAATAAAAAAAGTATGTATGGATCCTGGGGTTATGTTTCCAAATTATGTTTTTAATTTTGAATAGTTTATCTTAAATAACAACAACAAGGATGAATGCAACAACATCTGTGTTGTCCGTAAGAGGGCATTACAAGCTTTGGTATCAGAGTGAATTTTTGTTTTCAATTCATATCACCACATGCTAGTTTAAGTCCTCCAAGTAAGTATATTTTAAGTTAATTGTCATGGATATAAGTTTAATGATAAGTATAAGATTTAGATGTATGATGATAAATGCCATAGTGCATAATTTAGTAGTGAAATCCTGTCTCATATGATAAATTGGGAGATTATCTCTAAGCTGATAATTCTTTTAGGAAGTCAATGATGCAAGGCCATAGAAGAATTCAAACTTGTGCTCAAGCCAGTACTGCTAATGACAACCAAACCAATGAAAGACTGATGATGATGATTGTTGAATTGCAAAGGCAACTCTAGGATCAAAGAAGAGAGATCAAGGAGCTTAGAGCCAATAGCCAAGGAGGTGAAAGGCAAGGTGAGAACATGCCACCTCCTCCTCAGCCACCTAAAGAGAAAGTCCTAGCTCCTATTCCAAAAGCAAGACCCGCCTACCAAGAACCGTTATTGGTCAGATGGAATCATGTCAAGCCAGTAGATTTTGAAGGTTCTAAGGATCCCTTGGTCGCCAAGGATGGTTAAAGACAATCGAAGCCACTCTAAAACTCATAGGTTTCACGAAAAATGAGAAGGTCCTCAATGCCTCATACTGCCTCATCATGGAGGCCAAAATCTATTGGGACAGAATTGAACAGAGCAGGAATGTAGACGAGATGACGTGGGGAGATTTTGTTCATGAATTCAACACAAAGTTCTTACATATGAACATTACTTGGAAGCATTACGATGAGTTCGAGAACCTACACCAAGGAGACATGTTAGTTACCGATGTGAAGGCTAAATTTGACCAGTTGGCACGTCTTTGCCCAGAGATGGTTAGCGATGATAGTGAAAGGGTTAGAAGATTGATCAGAGTCCTCAGGCTAGAAATTGCAACTATTGTTGATGGCAAGTCCATTGAGCAACCAAGAATGGGTTGTCTTGAGGGCGCAAAGCTAAATTTCACTTGTCAAAGCTAAGAAAAAACTAGCCCCAATCAAGTCAATCGGTGAACAATGCAAACATTGAAAACTGACCTCAAAATAGAAACAACAATAACAATTACAATAGCAGCAACAACCAGAGCTGGAAGAACAAAGACAACTCCTAGAACCAACAAAGTAAAGTCATAAGAAGCATAATGGTGCACAGTACAACAACAATAATAGGCAAAGACAACCATGTGTCAAATGTGTGAAGAAACATCCAAGTGAATGCTGCTTGGGGGCAAACTAATGTTTTATTTGTGGACACAAGGACCACTTTGCCAAGAACTGCCTCAACCAGACTAATGTTTAAGCTCAACAGAGAGGTCATCATGCCCAACTCCATCATATGCAAGCTACCTTAGAAGGACTATTGATTAATCAGGGAAGACTTAAAGTCCCACCTACCAATGCTCGCATTTACGTAATGAAGAAAGAATAGTGGCTACTGAAGCTTCTAATGTTGTCACAGGTCATATTTCAAGTCTTTCTTTTAATGCACATGCTCTCTTTGATATGGGTGCCATGCATTCATTGGTATCCTCATCCTTAGCTAAGAAGTTAAAAGTGCATTTAGAATCTATGAGACAAGGGTTCACTACAACACTACCCTCTAGGAAAGTGATGATGTTTACGCATTATTTGCTTATAGTTCCTCTATGGATTTCTAAAGGGAACTCTTTATCAATCTTATTGTGATTGATATGTATGATTATGACATGATTCTAGGGATAGATCTTCTGAGTAAGTACAATGCTTCCATCGAATGCCAAAAATAAAAGGTGATTTTTCATCTAGGAGGTAAAGAAAGATTCGTGTATGTGGCCGAGTCCAGAAAGAAGCCAAACATGTTTTTGTCAGCTATGAAAGCAAAGAAGTTGTTAGCAAGTTGCTGCATGGGCTATCTGGCGAACATTTATAGAAGAAAAGGCAAATATTGAAGATGTTGCGATAGTACAAAAATTCCCTAAGGTATTTCTAGATGATCTATCAAGCTTACCTCCAGATAGAAAGATTAAATTTGAGATCGAACTTGCTCCAAGCACCAACCCAATTTCCAAGGCACCATATAGAATGGCTTCGGCAGAATTGAAAGAGTTACACTCTCAATTAAAGGAGCTTCTTGATAAAGGCTTTATCCGACCTAGTCACTCACCATGGGGAGCACCAGTCTTGTTTATCAAGAAGAAGGATGGTTCTATGAGACTCTGCATCGACTATAAAGAACTAAACGAGGTAACAATCAAGAACAAGTACCCGTTGCCTCTAATCAATGATTTGTCTGATCAACTTAAAGGTACATCTATGTTCTTAAAGATTGATTTGTGGTTGGGATACCATCCGTTGAAGATAAAAGAATGACACATCCCTAAAATAGACTTTAGATCAAGGTATGGTCACTACGAATTCATGGTTATGCCTTTCGGTCTAACAAATGCACATGCAGCTTTTATGGACTTGATGAATCAGGCGTTCAAGGATTTCCTCGATAAATTTGTTATTGTGTTTATCAACGATATTCTTCTTTATTCGAAGAGTCAGGAAGAGCATGCTGAGCATCTGAGGATCGCATTGGAGACTCTAAAGAGTCATGAGTTGTATGCAAAGTTCTTGAAGTGTGAGTTCTGGCTTGATAGTGTATTTTTCTTAGGCCATGTTGTATTGAAGGAAGGAATAATGGTAGATCCTGTTAAAGTTGAAGCTGTTCTTAACTAGAAACAACCAAAGAATGTAAGTGAGATAAGAAGCTTCTTCAGTCTAGCTGGTTATTACTGAAAATTTTTTGGAAGATTTCTCGAAGATAGCAGCGCCTCTCACAAATTTAACTTGCAAAGGAAAGAATTTTGAATGGTCGGATGCATGCGAGAAGAGTTTTCAAGAATTGAAAAAAAGGTTAACTATAGCTTCAGTCTTAGCTATTCCTGAAGGAAACGGTGGATTTGTAATTTACAATGATGCTTTTAAGATGGGCCTTGGTGCAGTTTTGATGTAGAATGATAGGGTCAATTGTCTACTCATTAAGACAATTGAAAGACTATAAGAAGAACTATCCTACTCATGACCTCGAATTGGCGGCTGTAGTTTTTGCACTGAAGATTTGGAGATATTATTTGCATGGAGTTCAATGTAAGATCTTCACTGATCATTAGAGTTTAAAGTACTTCTTCACTCAAAAGGACCTAAATATGGGACAGCGAAGTTGGTTAGAGCTGGTGAAGGATTATGATTGTGAAATCCTTTATCATCTAGGAAAGGCTAATCGAGTGGCTGATGCTCTAAGTAGGAAGACAGTTGAAACGTTGATGTCATTATAGGTGATGTCTCAGCTTTGAGGTAAGAAATTCTGGGCTTTAGTTTGGAAATCATAACAGGATAGCTTTTAGCACTAACTCTTGCTCCAATGCTATTTGATGAGATTCAGAGCAAGCAAGATGAAGATGTAAGCCTCGCGAGGATTAAGCAGGAAATCGATGAAGGAAAATGTGAAGAGTTTCATACTGCAGACGATAGGATTCTATATCTTAAGAACCACTTATGTATTCCCAATGTTAATGGTTTAAGAATTTTTACAAAAATTCACAATACTCCTTACTCAATTCTTCTTAGTGCAACAAAGTGTATAATGATCTAAGGGACAATTTTTGGTGGTTTGGAATAAAGCATGATGTTTCTATGTTTGTGAAGAAATGTTTGATATATTAGCAAGTCAAAGTTGAACACTAGAGACTTGGCAACGATTTACAGTCAATTCAGATACCAGAATGGAAACTAGAAGTTATTGCAATGGATTTCATTACCTGTTTGCCTAGGACTATAAATGGATATGATGCTATTTGCATGGTTGCTGACCGATTAACAAAGATGGTGCATTTCATCCCCATTAAGATTATGTACTCTATGGAGTAATTAGCAGAACTTTATATCAAGGAGATAGTATGACTTCATGGAATTCCTAAGTCTATCATCTTTGATTGTGATGGCTGGTTCACGAACAAATTCTAGAAAAGTGTATAGACTACAATGGGAACTAAGTTGTTCTTCAGCACAACTTTCCATCCTCAGACTGATGACCTAACTAAGAGGATGAATTTGATTTTAGAGGATATGCTTTGGGCCTATACCCTTGATTACAAGACCAACTGGTATAAAATGTTACCATTAGCAGAATTCGCTTACAACAACAGTTACCAAGTGACAATTGGAATAGCACCTTATGAGGCTCTATATGGGTGGAAATGCAGGTCGCCCATATGTTGGCATGAAGCTGGTGAAAACAAGATGATGGAAAGCATCAACAGTGGAAAGATCAATTTTGTTAATGAAAATTCTAAGATGATCAAGTTGATAAGGAAGAGAATTGAGACAACTCAAAGTTGTCATAAGTGCTATGTCGATTAAAGAAGAAGGCCCTTAGAATAGGCTATGGGCGATTCAGTATTCCTAAAGATTGTGCTAATAAAAGGAGTTACGAGGTTTGGAAGGAAAGGCAAGTTGAACCCGAGGTTTATTGGACCTTATGAAATCATGAAGCGGGTAGGCAAAGTAGCTTATCAGTTGAACTTGCCACCAAAAATGTCAACTATTCATGACGTGTTTCATGTTTCAATGCTCAAAAGGTATGTCCTAGATCCTACGCACGTGATCAAGCCACAAGTGGTTGAAATACAAGAAGACCTCAATTACGAAGAAAAGTAGTGGAGGTTTTAGATAAAAAAACCAAGATCTTGAGGAATAAAGAGATTCCTTTGGTCAAGGTGTTATGGCAAAATCACCAAGTGAAAGAAGCTACGTGGGAATGTGAAGATGAAATGAGAACCAGATATCCACAATTGTTCTAAGTTTCAAGGACAAAACTCTTATAAGGTGGGGAGAATTGTAACAACTATCATTTTTCATGTAACGGTTAATGATAGAGATTTAACAACGTTGACTATTTTCTTTATGAAATAATGTTACTGACCATTTTATTTTGAGTATGATGATAGGTGACAATCATGTGGAATTGATGTGCTCACAACATTCATGCCATTGATAATGTATGCACAATAAATATCTAATGTTTTATTTGTGGGTAATGGCAAGCCGAATTGTTTTTCTAGAACAGTAGGCCGAGCCCGACAACTTTGACAGGCCAAACTGAGCCGTCGGCAGGCTGAAGACTGTTGATGAGTAATCAATAGACAATCTCCCAAATTTGTAGCATTAATGATTGTTGCGATTGGATGAGATATTCTTAATAATTGGTATATTTTTGTCTCTTTCCTTATTCAAGTTAGGGCACGTTTGACTTTTAAGATTATTTGATTTTTTTAAACAAAGTTTCCCATATTGAAAGTTTGAAATTGGCAAGTGGAGCAAATCATTGACATTTTTTTTCCCTAATTCCCTTTAATCTCCCACGAATATGCATTCTATTTTCAAGAAAATTTGCTACCATTTTAGAAAATTTAACCTTCATCACCATATCACATTTATTTTTCACTTATATCTTTCTCCCTCAAAATTTCTCTTAGACTCTCTCTTTCTCCCACGTTCTATTCTCCTTCTTCTTCCTTCTCTCCCTATTTTCCATGCAAATAATTGAATAAGGTATTGCGTTTTCTCTTGGGAGAATTCAAAGGAAGTTTGAGAAGAATTGTATTCTCCATTTAATTCAATCCCCATAACTTTGTCTATAGATGTCCATTTGCTATGAAATTTTATATGATGTTTATGTCTGTGTTATATAATGTTCTTCAAAATTTCACGCCAATTGGAATTTTCTATGTTAAGACATTGAATTTTTATTTCCTACCACTCGTGTTTTATTTGTGCTGATCGGTAATGTTTCATGAAAGTGCAGTCTTTGTTCATAAGGCGGATGAATGTTAATTCTCACGAAATTTTGCAAAAATAATCATGTAAATGTTAAGTGATGGACTAGAAAGTTTTATAATGATATGATGAATATTTTATGTGCTATTTGTGATGACCCGCCTTTTCGGGTAGTCACTTTACTTACTTAAAATATTATCACTTAAACAGTAATCTTACTTATTTAGTAAGAAAAATACTGAATTAATTTTTTTTCTTTAAACATTCTTTAAAAGGTATTCAAAAATTGTTGCGACCTTTGTTGCTATTCAAGTTGAGACCTCGCTCAACATTTGCCTATAAAACCATTTTAAATTGTTTCTTAAAACTTAAAAAGAAACATTTACTAAATCATAGCTTAAAACTTCACTTAATAATTTTATAACACATTTAGTATAATGTATCTTAAAACTTTTGAAAACATTTCTTAAAACTCTGATTTTCTTAAAACTTGGAAAACACTATATTAAATAGTGGAAAACCTTTTTTTGATATAGCAGAAGCCAACAATGGTGGTATCCATACCCAAATCCTTGCATCCATCCTCCGCAGCACCCACCTCTTCTAATGGGTCCTACTAGTCACCCATAAGCTACCTACATCATGAAGAAACTTTTTATGAGCTTTCGCTTAGTAAGTTCAAACATAAACTCACAAATCATTTAAACACGCTTCAAAAACTTTTCTTATAAAAACCTCTCTCTTGAAACATTTTTCATAAATGATTTTCATAATCATTTTTCATAAAACGTTTTAAAAACATTTTCATAAAAAATTTCTATAACATTTTTCATAACACGTCATTTATAAACCTTTTCTTGTAAACATGAAAATGTTTTCCATAAACACTTAACATAAACATTCGTTAAAATGTTTTTCATACATTTAAATATTTCATAACAAGGAAAACAAGCAAAACTAAAATGCATGTTTCCATTTATGCTCAATTATGTACTTTCAATTATGAATGTCTTATGAACATCCTTTTCTTACTTAACTTTCTATCTTCGTTTCTTAACTATCCTTATCTTACTTTAGCTTTCTATCCTTATTCGTTAACTTTCCTTATCTTACTTTAGTGTTCATACCAACATCATTAATCATGAGATCATAAACATGATGCTTCCTTTGTGGAAGACTTAAGACCATCGAATATCGAGGTCAAGTACCTCACATCTAGGAAGTCAAACTTTAACTTTACTTTTATTACCTCACAACAAGGAGGCTAGTATGACACTTTCTTTTTATCTTTACATTACCTTCTTATTGAATTTAGTGAGCATATAAAATGCAATCACATCATATGCAAACATACTTGCAAATCATAGCTTATACTATAAAATCTATTGCAAAACCAATGCAACTTATTGCATAACACATACAACGTAAAACGCAAACATATTTTGCAAATCATAACTTATATTCTGAAACATATTGCATAACAAATGCATCATAAAACTTATAACTTAAATTATAAAACATTATGCATTATCAAAATGCAAAATATACTTTAAATACTTTCAAAATCATAACTTGAACTTTTAAAAACATTATGCATATCAATATGCAAATAGACTTTAAACATACAGTTGCAAATTCATTACAAATCTTGCTTTGAATCTTTAAAACTTTTTGCATAATAAATGCAAACATACTTTAAAAGAAACTTGCATAATAATTGCAAACTCATTTATAAACATATACAAAAATATTTAAAAATTATTTACTTCATGCTGTAGGTGAAGTTTGAGACTTACCCCGACTATGCTCTAGCGTTCTCTAATTTGTTCCTTTTCCTTCCATTAGTCGGCCTCTATGTCCTAATCATACGAAACCCAACTAATTAGTTAACTTTCTTTATTATCAATCCACTCGATTGATAATAAAACATAAACATTAACTATCCTTTCCTTTTAACTTGACTTGTATGCTATCGGTTTAACCTTATCTTTACTTAACCTCATAAACCATCGGTTTTACTTTTCCTTCACTTAGCCTTGTAACCCACCGAGGTTACTTTTCCTTTACATAGACATCCCTTATTAAATCTCTCATCACACATGACGGTTATGTTACTTAACGTATTACTAAACATTTTTCGTTTAAGAATGTTATACTAAATTAGAGTGTTCGACTCCGTTCTAGCTGTTTTCTTAAAAATGACGATTTTACCCTTGGTAGGTTTTTCGTCAACTTCATAACCTTATAAAACTCATTGCTTAGCTTTACCGTTCCATTTCTTACATGTTATGAAAAAATTCCCATGAACAAGTATTTCTCGACATCGGGTGTGTCAGGTCCGTTGTGGCCATTTTCACAAAATGACCATTTTGCCCTTAACGTTTTTCTTTCATTCATTCCTTGCCTAACTTTAAATCCTTTAAAACTTAGCATTTATAATTACTCACTGCCTATAGCAGTGTAGGAAATCCACATTCCCCAGTGAAAACCCAGTTTTCATAAAATTTTATGGTTTTGGCCTGAAATACAAAAATATTTACATTTTTGCCCCGAAACCAAAAATGACAACTTTACACCAAAACTCTTAGTTTCTTGCAAGAAATAAAACTTACAAAAGCACCATTGTCGAATTCCAAACATTTCATTACATTTTCATTTCTTGAAATTTTGTGCCCAAAATTTCAAAAAATTCATAACTTCTAAACCGGATAGAATTTTAGAAAACTGTTCACGTTGTCGTAATAGTTTCGATGAGTTCTATAACTTTCATGTTGTAACTTTTTTGAAATTCCATCATTTAGAGAGACTTTTTGGCTGATTTCTAAATCTGCCAAGAATCCTTTTTTCTTTGCAATTTAGTCTCTTTTTAAATTTCAACAAAACCCTTCACTTGCTTCTTTCCATCATCATCATCATCAACATATAACATAAAATAACCATGTCATAATGTCCATATTACATGCCATGGCTTAAACATTTCATCAAACACTTTGGATGCATAAAAAAAAACATAAACTTTTTAAGGCTTGGGTTTAGAGTTTACCTAAACTTTGCCAATCTTTTTGATCCTCCACTTGTGCAATTAAACTTGCTTAGATTCCCATGTCATAAACCATGACAAAAATCCTATTAAAACCCATCGATCACCTTGAAAAAAAATCATTAAAACCTTTAGAAAAAGTTTGAAATCTTACCTCCAAAGTTGCAAAACTTTGCACTAAAACATTAGGGCTTTTCTTAAGCTTGATTTGGAGGCTTGGAAATCATCAAAATTTTTAAGAAGAATTACTTTGGGGTGGTGGTTTTTGGGAGGAAGGAATGGAGACTTTTTTTTTTCTTCCTTCCTTTCTTTCTTTCTTTTCTTTCCTTTCCTTTCTTTCCTTCATCCTTTGCATGTTTCACCCCCTTTTTTTTTTGTTCCACCGTGGAGACCAAATAGTCTCTATATCCTTGATATATTATTGTCCAAATGTCCAAATTCAATGAATGTAATAAAAATGAATTTTTTTTTCTTTTCTTTTTTTTTTATAAAAAGGTGATGAGTCATCACCTTGGTAATCAATTAGATTACCTTGGGTGGCCAAATGTGATTGGGCCACATTAGTGGATGTGGTGGCCCAATCAAAACTTTCAAAGTGTCCCACTAACTTTTTTACACAGTCTAAGTTTATACTGATAGTATTTTTCCTATACTATTGGTATTTTTTTTCATTCAATTCATGAGGTCCCATAACCTCTCATACATATCCACATCCATCACATAATGTAATTCTAATATTATCTCACTTTGTACTATCCAAATTTATACTGACAGTATTTTTGTTATATCGCTGGTATGTTCTCTATACTGTTACAGCATTCCTTATTCATCCGTATTCTTTAAACAGTATTATTCCTATATTGCTTTAACTTAAACAATCCAATTTCTATACTACGTGACCTTAAACAGTCCAATTCTTACACTGCATTACTTTTACAGTGTAATTTTCATACTGCATAACTTTATCAATGTACTTCCTTATACTACGTTATTCTAATACTGTATAGTTTTTTATATTTTTATACAGTATTTTTCTCCTTAAACTATATTTTTTTCTTAACATAATCCTTAAATTATTGCATTTATAATGTACTCAAAATGCTCGGGTGTTACAATCTACCCTCCTTAAAAATTTTCGTCCTTGAAAATTAGTACCTTTATGGGTAATTCATCTCCCTTATCATCTTTTCCGTTCTTAACATGCTTCCTTGGTCACTACTTTCTCACTAAAACTAAGCCTCCATCTTGAAACTCCAACAATTTTCATCATGTTATTGACATATTTCTTTAAATTGTAACACCACACTTCTACAGCGCAACTCTGATCTTTTAGCATTTGAGCGTAGTTTCCATTCATTTAAAGGTTTAGTATTCTACCAATGAATATTATTCTCAAAAATATGGTTCATTTCTATTCAAATCGCATCATATTTATCAAAATATTAAGGTCATCCAACCATAAATCCATAATTTTTCGGTCCTACATCCATTCTAAGATTACAGTTTTTGTAATTTTCTTCATAACATATAAATCTCTAGCTTCCATCCTCCAATCCGTGAGGTTTTTGCTGGCAGATTGGGCATCATTGTCTTGATTGTGATTCCCATCCAGACAGTTACGAGCTCATTCGCATGCCGCAGCTTAGCTGTGGAGTGCTTACGCTCGAAAAAATATCATATTTACTCATCTAATGCTTGGTTGCTCTCAAGCACTCTCGTTCTATAGAGCACCGAAAACCACTTTTGGACCTCCACTATTTCGTTATCTTGATATACTTTTCTCGTTATACGTGCAGCCAATATCGAATTGACTTCTAACAGAGCAAGATTTGCTTATACAGAGATACCATTGTGCGCAGGAACATCATGACGTGTTACGAACTCATCTTCTTGATTTTTGAGCAGTTAGCCATCTGTTGACCATTATTGACCATGTTTGACCATCGTTGACTTGATACTGTGATGGATGATAACTAACATCGACTTGTGAGGACATTGTAAGATCTAACATTATATTCATCCTTAGACTTTTACCTTCTTGTTGCTCATCTAGAAATGCCGACATCAGAGGCTATATACTCGGTATAAGCATGTAATTGTTAAATGCTAACTTTTCTTCTTACTTGATTTAACTTACTTACTTAAACTATGGTGTAGAGGACATATGACAATGTGAGATAGGATGACAGGATACTGCTCTGATACCACCTGTGACGACCCGCCTACATGGCCGTCGCTTAACTTAAACATAATCGTAATTTCAATATACTTTAACATAAAGTACTGAAATTATGGAAATAATTTTTTTTTTCCTCAAATGGATTTTTAACATATAACATAAAATAACCATGCCATAATGTCCATATTACATGCCATTGGTTAAACATTTCATCAAACACTTTGGATGCATAAAAAAAACATAAACTTTTCAAGGCTTGGGTTTAGAATTTACCTAAACTTTGCCAATCTTTTTTATCTTCCACTTGTGCAATTAAACTTGCTTAGATTCCCTTGTCATAAACCATGACAAAAATCCTATTAAAACCCATCCATCACCTTGAAAAAAAATCATTAAAACCCTTAGAAAAAGTTTGAAATCTTACCTCTAAAGTTGCAAAACTTTGCACAAAAACATTAGAGCTTATCTTAAGCTTGATTTAGAGGCTTGGAAATCATCAAAATTTTTGAGAAGAATTACTTTTGGGTGGTGGTTTTTAAAAGGAAGAAATGGAGACCTGTTTTTTTTTTTTTTCTTCCTTTCTTTCTTTCTTTCTTTTCTTTCCTTTCCTTTCTTTCCTTCTTCCTTTGGACGTTTCACCCCCCTTTTTTTGTTCCATTGTGGAGACCAAATGGTCTCTATATCCTTGATATATTATTGTACAAATGTCCAAATTCAATGAATGTAATAAAAATGATTTTTTTTCTTTTTTTTTTATAACAAGGTGAGGAGTCATCACCTTGGTAATCAATTAGATTACATTGGGTGTCCAAATGTGATTGGGCCACATTAGTGGATGTGGTGGCCCATCAAAACTTTCAAAGTGTCCCACTAACTTTTTTACATAGTCTAAGTTTATACTGACATTATTTTTCCTATACTATCAGTATTCTTTTTCATACAATTCATGAGGTCCCATAACCTCCCATACTCATCCACATCTATCATATAATGTAATTTCAATATTATCTCACTTTGTACTATCCAAATTTATACTGACAGTATTTTTCTTATACTGTCATTATGTTCTTTATACTGTTACAGCATTCCTTGTTCATCCATATTCTTGAAACAGTACTATTCCTATACTGCTTTAATCCTTCCAATCATTATTGATCAGACTGTCGTTGCTAGTATCAGCCTACTGATCCAAGTGTTTTAAAACTCTAATTTTGCATACACTAGGACGGCCTACCGATGGTTGAAGTTCGGATTGCCGGTCATGTTTGGCCTGCCAATGTCTAAAGTTCAGCCTACCGAACTATTAAAAATATTTTAAATGTTGTTTTAATTTTTTTTAAATTATGGTCTCATTATTTTGGTGTTGATAAACTATCTAAGAAGTATATATAAATAAGTAGTTTAATAAATGTTTAATAATAAAAAAAAGAATGCATGGATCCTAGGGATATGTTTTCCAAATTATGTTTTTAATGTAAATAGTTTATCTTAAATAACAATAACAAGGATAAATGTAACAATATTTGTGTCGTTCATAAGGAGGCGTTACACTTTGGACCTTACTGTGGCAGAAGTTTAGCTACAGAAGTTGATGTGCCTCCTAAATTTCATGTAACTAATTGACGGTGAGAAAGTTGCATGCGCCACCCACATGCTGTCAGGCGCGCCTATCTTTGGTTGGAAAGTATAGTTGCTGACCACAGATTATATGACTTGGGATGGATTTTTTAAGACATTAAATGATAAATATTTTAGTCCTGAGGTCAAAACAACAAAGTTCATGGAATTTGACAATCTCCGGCTGTATGTATGTAGCTGATTTCATCATGCAGCTTGATCGACTTGCCAAATTTGCTTGAGATAGAATTAGTGATGAAATTTCCAAGATTAGGGAGTGCACAGAAAAGCTACAGCCTATATTAAATCGAGATGTGTCCATGGAAATAACTCAACCAACAAAATGTCTGAAGTTATCGAGAAGGCTTTAAAAGCCAAAAGATGTGAAGGCAAAATCACACAAAGTATGCCTACTCCACTAAACAGCATTCCACTTAGAAATCCAAACTCGAGAAGCAATCATGGGGACCAACAGTAGAAATGGAATTCTAGATTCAAGAAGGGACAAAATAGTGTGAATTTTGGAGGTAAACCAGGTTCAGGGAAGAAATTCAAGAGTCGGAATCATCCTCAAAATTCCCAACAATGTTCCAAGCACCAACAATTACAACTTCCAACCTCTAGTCTAGCACAAATTCCAACATGTAATCAATGTAAGAAAAGACATTTGGAGAGTGTTGGGCAACACACAAGGTTTGTTATGAGTGCAGAATTAACAAGAATCTTTGGCCAAATAGTCCCTAAAGACAAGGTTAATCTGGAGTTGGATAGCAACAACGACCACAAGAACAAGGAGGCCAACACCAAACTATTGCTCATGTCTTTGCCTTGACTAAAGCCAAAGTCGATGCCAACCCATATGTGGTTGCAAGTTAGATCTATATAGCTGGTACTAATGAATATGTGTTGATTGATTCTAGTGCAACATATTCTTTCAAATCCCCAAAATTTGTAACTCGATTAAATAGAGTCCCTGATGTTATGACTGAAACTCTTAGTGTCTCCTCACCTTCTACAGAGATCCTACTTTTCCAATCATATTTGAAAACTACCCCAAACTCATTAGTAATAGAAAATTATATGTTGATCTAATTTTGTTAGACATATATGACTATGATGCCATTCTAGGTATAGATTTCTTATCCAAATACAATGCCACCATTAATTGTCGTAGGAAAAGAGTCGTGTTTTAGCCTCAAGGGATGATCATTTCCAATTTGTTGGGAGATCTCACGACAACCACATTCCCATGATTTCTGCCTTGAAAGCACATAGGTTACTACACGAAGGATGTATGGGTTATTTAGCAAGCATCCAAGACATTTCCATGGAAACAACATCAAGGCCTAAAAAATGTGTCGGTAGTATAAGAGTTCATTGAAGTGTTTTTGAAAGATATTTCTAGACTTCCACCCTACAAGGAGATTGAATTCAAAATTGAGCTTGTCCCTAGAACTGTGCCTATCTTGGAAGCCCTATATAGAATGGCACCAGTAGAATTGAAGGAATTAAAGATGCAACTACAAAAGCTACTAGACAAAAAGTTCATTTGACCAAGTTACTCACCTTGAGGAGCTCCAGTCTTTTTTGTTAAGAAGAAAGATAGCACTATGCGGATGTGTATTGATTATCGAGAGCCCAAGAAATCAGCAATAAAGAATTGATACCCCTTACCATGCATCGATGATTTGTTTGATCAATTTTGTAGAGCTACACTTGCTGTCAAAGATAGATTTATGTTCGAAACTCGCTTAGGTAATTATGAGTTTTCAATCATGCCTTTTTTTTTAACCAATGCTCCAGCAGCCTTCATGGATTTGACGAATTAAGTTTTCAAGGAGTTCCTGGATAAGTTTGTGATATTATTCATTGACGACATTCTGATATACTCCAAAACAAAGGAACATGAAGTGCATCTATGCCAAGCCTTTCAACTTTGAAACAGAATTAGCTTTGTGCTACGTTCAATAAGTGTGAGTTTTGGCTCGACAAAGTCTCTGTTTCCTCAGTCATTAGTGTCAAGTGAAGGTATTGCTGTTGATTTCTCCAAGATTGAGGTAGTTAGTAATTGGTCTCAACCAACTAATGCTTTAGAAGTTCAAAGTTTTTTTTTAGTTTAGCTAGTTATTTCCGACATCTCCATCTTTTAGATTTGTCTTCGCATCGAATAATTATTTTAATACAAGTTTTAAAAATTAAAATTAAAATAATAAATCTTAGACAGTGATAATAGACCGCTAACTAATTACATGAAAAACTTAGATACACATTCTAATCTCTAAAGAACCATAACTGACAAAATTAATTAATTAAAATAATAAATAGAAATTTAATTAACCATAATTAATTAATAAACATTCACCACATAATCTCATGACAACATTATATATAGAAACCCTAGAATGCCAACTATCTAAAAAATATAATTCAAGCATAAGAGAGAATAAGATCATATAATTTATGTATATAGCATGATCACAAACCCGTAATTTATGTACATAGCATAATCACAAACCCATAAAATCAACGTAAAACTATGGCTCTGATACTAGTTGTTGGAAAACGATACGTAGGAAAATTTAAAAAATTTTGAATCAAAGTCTTTTCAAAATAACAAGTTCAACATGCTAACTGCATATATTAACAATCGATCTTACATACCTCATTTGTATATCAAAGTTTGCAAAAAACCGATAAGAGAAGAATGTTCTAGAAGAGCCTCAATCAATTGGTCTTCTTTGCTATTTTCTAGCCATGATTGGAGTACGGGTGGTCGCATGTCGTACAATCTTTCTTCCGGTGACACTCTTTCCAATCACTTGAGAAAACGAAGTGCTAAAGTTCTATATGTTGAATAATAACTCTCTGGGAGTTTTAGAGTTTCTCTCACTAGAAGATTCAGTCTATGCTTCCCAAATGATATGAGGAACAATGAGAAATAATTCCCCTTATATAGTGGTCGTATATGGTGTTATTCCTTATCAAATCTGGCTTTAAATTTGAGTTTGGATCAGTTGCTAATTGAAAACACATGAAACTTGTTTTCTATTATCTAGGTGTGGTCGACCGTGCGTTTGTACCATAGTTGACCGCGATGCCATGATCTAGAAGTCCGAGTCAAATTCTAACTCCTCAGACTTATATGATTAATCTAATCTCAACCAATTGGATAAATCATATCTTATTTGACTCGGGTATCTTTTATAGAGCCTCAATTTTAATTCAAATAACCCAATAGAAAAGTTATCTAATTAAAATGGTCATCTACAGATAAACTCATAGAAATAAAATATATTCAAAATATTCAACATATTTATCTTGAATTAATTCACAAAAATAATTCAATCAATAAAGCAATCATAAATTATTAAATCCAATTAACTCAAATTTTAGTCAATCTAATAATTAACATAAATCACCAATTTGAAGGAAAAACATGACGTATCGTTAAAGAAATTATTATGAGCTAGGAATAGGGACCTGAGGGACATATATATATCAAGCTCCTATAATCAAAAAATAACATATCCCATATATGCATATTTTATAATTATTAACTCTAAAGTTACTCCACAAAAATCTTAGAGCTACACTCTCAAACTATATAAAATTACAAAGCTCCAATAAACTAATCGTCTATGACATATCATTATGTGTAACATCCTCATAGGATATTCATGATCGGCTTAAGGATAAATTTTGTTTTACCTTTTCAATTATTTTTATCATATGTTTCATTATCTCATCATTGGAATGCTTACTATCCATAAATAGTATACCATTTGGTTATACCTATGTATCCAAATGGTCGAGAGCTCTAGTCTTCCAATTATAGGATAATGCCTATAAGTGAATATTATTAACTCTATAAAAGAGCTATGGATTCCATATACATGAACAACGGATCTACGTCAATCAAGAGTCATGTCTTCAACATACAAGTATATGTACCATTATTAAATCAGGATGTTACCTTTAGGTACATCAAAAGACACAAGTCAAGAATACGGTCTCGTTGTTCATTTTAGGATTAAGACATAACATATATGATTGTCAAAAGTGAATTGATTTAAACAAACAAAATAATTAATCAAATCAATTCAACTTTTGTCCCGATCCAATATATCATCACCCATGACAATATGCCAAGATTCTACTCGTAGAGTCCCACTTTGATGACCAAGACAAGTCATTTCTTGTTAGAGATGTAGACAACATAACAATCTTAACTTAAATAAAGTGCCTTACTTTATTCCCTCAATTGCAAACCTTATCATTTACACTATCACCTTTAAGATTTATGTCTTGTACATAATCTGTCTATAATATGTACGATCTTAAAAGTTTAGATTGACAGTCTCAGACTTTTTGTTTGCTTATCATACATTCAACAATAATTAACATAAAGAGGATAACATTTGATATATAAATGATAAATAAACTCTTTATTAATTAAATGTCTTCAAAAACTTATTATATCATTTAATCCTTATGGCACTTAGTCTAAAAGATATGCCCTAAAGGAGCTGACGAGGATAGTGAAGAAAGCACTAGCCAATATTCTACCATTCTATGAGCTCCTCACTAAAGTCCTAAGTTCAATCTTTATTTGACCAACTTGGATATGGACCACAAGCTTGATTAGCGGCAACAGAAGCTCTCATGGGAATTTCAGCAAACTAAGGCCCGTAATGCTACATAACAAAGTACATGCTAGACGAGCATTCCTAGAAAACACAAATTCCATGACCTTTACCGACAAAGACATGGAAATATCCCATCTCGATAATAAATGATCTCTATACTTTGAAGCTTGGATCAATGACATGCACATTTGAAGGGCGTTGGAGGACACAAGTTCCTCCTTGAGTGTCATCCCTTTGTCCGTCCTTGCCTTTGGGAATTCCCCGCAAATGAATCATAAAGGTGGAAGTACATATCTTGGACTTTGGGAACTCTTTTGAAACCTCCATTGGGTGCATCCAACTTGACCTTAGAGTTTGGCCTCTTAGGTCGCAAACAAAATTCCATGTCTTGGATTTTGACACCAGCAACCACATCTTACTCAGGAGGCCATGGCTCAATAACCAAAAACTCCATTGCTCCACTTATCATCAATGCATGAAGGGCCGACTTGGGTAAAAGGTCATTCACATCTTGACGAATTAAATCCCTTTCAACCAAGATGAAGCTTATTATGCCGAAGCCAAATTTTACAGTGATTTTACAACTGGAAGGGGAGATAGTATAGCCAAGCCAATTGGTACACCACTGCCACCATAGGATGAGGTAAAGGACCTTGATGATAATGAACTTGGCCAAGTCCTCGACAAGAAAAGAAAGAAAGAAGAAGCAGCAACCCAATGTGTCAAAGTCGCTCTACTAGATGGGAGAATAGTGTATCGATTATGATGGTGTGGGGAACTTGACCACTGGACATAAGAGGGTCTCAAGTCTAGAGAAGTGGAGGAGTTGTGTTCACATGTAGAAGAAAAAAAAATGCTCAACAAAGAAGTTCCAAAGGAGTAGCCAACGCCCAAACCCAAATACTTGTAAGAAAGATCCGATGCCGTCATAGAATCTCTTGAAGAAGTGGACTTGAATGATGATCCAACAATCCAAAGACTGGTATCTATTAAACACCCAACTATCATCAAGAAGCAAAGTCATTTGATCAACTTGCAAAAGCAAAACACTGATGCATTTGCATGGGGTTACGAAGAGATGCCTAGGTTAGCTCCTAATATGGTTTGCAATGCCTTGAGTGTTTCACCTGTTGTGAAGCCTGTAAAACAATCGAGACACAATTTTCATCTAGAGATCGAAGCATAGATCAAGAAGGAAATAGAAAAGCTGATTAAGGCAGGGTTCATCAAGCCAATTAAACAACCCACTTAATTAGCTAATATTGTTCTGGTGAAAAAGAAAAATGGTCAAGTATGTGTTTGTGTGGGCCTTCGAGACCTTAACCGAGCTTGTCCAAAAGATGAATTTCCTCTACCAAATGTGAATGTTCTCATAGATGCCACAACAAGACATGATGTGCTCTCTTTTATGGATGGATATAGTGGGTACAACTAAATCAAGAAGATCGAGAGAGATGTCAAAAAGAAGGCTTTTTGCACTCCTTCTAGGAATTTTTACTACACCATCATGCCATTTGGTCTTATGAGACTAGCTTGGGAGTTTTGAAACAAGGCAATCTTTCTTTTGAAGAAGGCAACAGAAAACACACTGAACTCGAAGCGCCACCAAAATGGAACCAAATCTACCACCGAAAGTGTCACAACACGTACAGCTTTCTCATCCATTATCTTATTTTAGGGTTTTATTAAGAAAATATATCTATAATGAGAGCTGTAAAAAAAAGGATGAGCAATATGCATATGAAAAGCATGGTTTACAAAATTATTGTTATTAACATATTATGGATGAAATGTTTTGAAGAAATTTTACTTTGTATTTTAAAATTCAATTTTTTATCTCTTTTTTTGTTGCCTAACAAAAAGAGAAGAGAAGCATTATAAAAAAAGAAGAATGGTTTAGAGTCCATCCTTAAAACCTTGTCATATTAATAGTTACATCCCTTGCTCATCTAAAAAATGGTGATGAATGTAAAATCTCAAAAGAAACTAAAAGGAATCCATGGATTTGACTACCACTCGACATAGATTGAACCAGCACTTGATGAAGCCAATTACTAAGCCAAAAAAAAAAGATAGAATTCATGGGATTGATGACCACCTGACACGAGCTGTAGTGGGCGCTCAATGAAGTCAGTGGTTGAAGGAAGTCCTCTTTTGGATAAAGTGGGAGGGACCTTAAAAAAAATAAAAAATAAAAAATAAAAAAAATAAAGATGGGACTAGAAGGGAAAGAGTGAGGAAGAAAAGAAACATAGGGGCTACCACCTGACTCAGAATCGAACCTGATAGAGCAACATGCACTTGATGAAACCACAACTTAATCGACGCTGAAGCAAGATTAATAGAAGAAAAAATAGCAGAACTTTACAAATCTGGTCATGTCATGCCCCGGAGTACGGGAGGTAACGTGGTGGTTTAATTAAGTTAAATAAGTGAAGATTTAGTTAAAAACAAGGTTTTAGAATCATATTTATAAGCAAAAATGTGATAATTTAAAAATCGTTTAAATAGAATAAATCAAAGAAATAAAATGAATCATCGTTATAATTAAACAAATAGTAAGAATATTAAAATAATTAATTATGGGGTGGAACGCGTATGAGTCCCACTGGCCCACATATTGTGCACAAACATGTAGTACTGACAATATTATGATACAACCACAGTCCGAAAGTAAAGAAAGTTAAAAATCTTACATGCCTTGAATTGTAATTTAACCTACCAAATTCTTCTACGGTTCGTAAGTCCGGTCAGCAGACTTCTCTCCAATCCTATGTTGATATCCACCTAGGGTTAAGATTTTAAAACAAATAGAAACGTGAGCGAAAGGCTCAGTAGGACTATATTTGAAAATTATTTAACTTTAAAAGAAATTTCTTAAAATTAGATAAACATGTAGAAATGAACTGGAACCATCAACAAATAGATAATTAAATGAGAAATTCAATAAAATATAAACTTCCAAAAATAATTCAAATAAATCAACCAGAAAGAATACCGTTTTCCTTTCCTGGGCAAACCATATGTAATTCACCACCGTAGTGGCTC
>CAMOHE010048536.1:0-16082 GCA_946598075.1 Artocarpus hirsutus | reverse complement strand
GGAAAATTGGCTCTGTAAATGATATTTGTATATAAAGAAATGGTGAGATGTAAAGAGGGCGGCGGTTACGTCCTTGGGCACGAATACCCTAAAAGGTAAAATAGGGGGAAGCTGATGACGCTTCCTTGGGTCGAAAGTCCCAGAACGCACTGTATAGGAATCGACTTGGTGAGGACTCGGGGCTTGATGTCCCCTCACCGGAATACCCTCGGAATATTTGGAGGGTGGCCAAGCACACCCATTTGGGTTTCGATAAATTGAGTGATACTTTATGCAATGTGGATACCTAAGAATAATGGTGAATTGTAATATTTATATGCATGTATAAGTGTGAAACCTGGTAATGGTTAACTATGGTATCCACAAGATATGATCACAATAAACCTCATAATCTGGTAGATGATGTAAATTAACAAACCATGCAGTTTTAATGTGGTAATGAATAAACCTTAAGGTGAGTAATGAATTTCCCTACTGGGCATGTTGATGCTCATCCCTATCATATTTACATCTCTCAGGTGGAACTCAGTGCAACTTATCTGACGAGAAATAAGCAACAACACTGTTGATTTCGTGTTGGAAGATCTTTGTTAAACTGTAACTCGTCTAGATTATGTAAGATTCGTATTTACTTTGTGATGGCTATGTTAAGTTATTTGGGAATTATACTATGGTGATGATGACTGTATTTTAAATATTTGGTGCTACACTAAAAACTGTGGTTTGTATTTTAAATTATATTCTTGTTTAAAGACCCATGGGCATTGTTTAATGGATTTAAATAATATTGAATCTAAGTTTATTTTTATTTATTCAATACTACTAACCCCCACATAAGGGCGTTACAAAATTGTGCAATTCGGCTAACTGAAACAGGGTGACCTACAGGTCGACCGGCATGGTGAAAATTTTATAATTTTTCACCCATTTTCACCGTTTTGAACCCCGATTGAAATTCTAACTTTGTAAAATGATTTTATAAACCTAAATGGCACACTAGGACACCATGAGATGATTTAGTAACATAGAATATCTCACGCTAGATACTAATAGACCTAGTTTCCATTTAAGGTTGTGCGTGGATCCGCAGAGCTAATGTATAGTGGACAGGGATTATTGTATAGAACACCGGCACTAGTATTGAGTTAGGACTTCTACCCCTTCTTTGGTAGCTACTTTTAAATGTTTTGGCCTCAAAGGAATTTGTAATAAAAAGTTTTCAAATGATTGGTTGAAAATATATTTTTATTGATTGATTTCATAAAATGGTAGAATTAAGGTGATTTTTCATAATAAACCTCATAATGAATGTAAATGACTATATTTGATAAAAAGAGATTTTAATAATCATATAAAGATATATATATTTATAATTAAGGGCATGATGCCATATCAAAGATTGGGTCATGTAGTGTGCGACCTTGGGGCTAGGTCTTGAAACCCAGCTAGGCCACTACGACAGTAAAATACATATGGTTTGCCCAGGAAAGGAAAATGGTATTTTTCTGGTTGAACTATTTAAACTGTTTTGGTAAGGAAAGATTTCATTAAATTTTAATCTATTTATGTATTTGTTCTAGTTCGCTTTCTACGTATTTATTTGATTAATGAAATTTCTTTTAAAGTTAAATATTTTCAAATTATAGTCCTACTGAGCCTTTCGCTCACTTTTTATTTGTTTTAAAATCTTACCTCTTTAGGTGGATATTAGCTTAGGATCGGAGAAGAGTTCGTTGACCAAACTTGCAACCAGTTGAAGATCTGGGTAGGTTGTAGAACAAACAATTCAAGGCATGTATAATTCTTGACTTTCTCATTTATTTGGACTATGGTTGTAGTTTAATATTGTCAGTACTATGCGTGTGCACAAGATATAGGTCAGTGGGACCTATTGTCGCCTCACCTTATATTTTTATTATTTTTATTATTTCCTTATTGATTATTTTGTTATCTTTATTTGTTCGAATATTATAATTGCTCGCTTTAAATAAAAGGTTTTTAAAATTTTCACATTTTTATAAATAAATTCCTTAATTCTTAAACCCATGTTTTAACTAAATTTCTAATTAATTAACTTAATTAATCTACTATGTCACCTCTCGCACTCTAGGGCGTGACAGAATGGTATCAGAGCTCAAGGTTATGAACCTTGAGAATTATGCACACATAGGTACGATAATAAAATACCACTGACAGTCTAAATTTTGTTTTCAGAAGTGAGAGAATGGCAGCTAGACGACGCTGAGTTTGGAAATGACGAGGGCATAATGACGGCCATGTTTGCTGCATTCCAACAGATGGCAGCAAGGGCAAGACATGATGATTTCGAGGCTATTCGCCAGAATTCGTACGTTAAGGAATTTTGATGTGCGTTTGTACCAACTTTCAAAGGAACTGGGGACCTGCAGGTGGCAAAATATTGGCTAGATTCGATCATGAAGTATCTGGATACCCTAGGTGTGCCAGTGAAGTATCGCATGGAATTTGCAGCGTATAAGTTCGAAGGCGGTGCTAATACTTGGTGGAAGCAAGCAAAGTGTCTAGAGAATAATGGTGAAGTCAATTGGGATAGGTTTGAGGAGTTGTTCTATGATCGGTACTTTTTACAGGGATACATGGATCAAAAGGAGGTAGAATTTTATAGGTTACAAGAAGGTGATATATCGGTTCAAGAATATGAAGCGAAGTTCAATGAATTGGCCAAGTTTGCTCCCTCTATAGTGGCATCAGAGCGTGAGAAGTGCATTAAATTCCAAGACGGACTCAAGGCTCCTATTCGACGATAGATGGTTGCCCTACGACTCAGGAACTTTGGAGAGCTTGTATCATCAGCAATATCAGTGGAAAATGATTACGCACAGTACTGTGAGAATCGAGCCAAGACATCAGGAGGACCATAAAGGAGTGGCAAGAGGAGCATCAATAGTTGACCGACTCTGGGAAAGAATAAACAGGGTAGTATGAACAGTGGCAGTAGCAGTTGATCTAGCAGCGGATGCAGCAACCCTATAGCTTCCATTGTCACTATTGCCAGCAACCGGGACACATCAAGAGGAATTGTCCGATCAAGAGTGCTCGCCTAGGACTTCAGACCTGAGAAGGAGCTAGTCGTCAGCTCCAGTCTCAGACTCTACCTCAGCCTCAGCAGTACCCTCAGCTTCAGTACCATCAGTTCTCTCCCTGTCAACTTCCATATCCAACACAAGGATACGAATCGTAGAACTTTCAACATAACGTCCCTTAGTATCGAACGCTAAATGCAGCTAGTGTACAGTCGCCTTCATCATAGCAGTATCGGCCAACTAACCCAAGATCTAGTAGTGTTGGTAGAGGTAAAGGAAAAGCTCCAATAAAGGTTCATACGATGACATCAGGGAGTTTAGATGCCCAGACCAGTAACAAGGTTGTCGATGGTACGATTATGGTTTCTCAGTCCTTAGCACACATGTTATTTGATACTAGTGCCACTCATTCTCTCATTTCAAGCTCTTTTGTGCATGCCTTGGGATTAGAAACAGAAGAGTTTGATGAACCCTTAGTTATAGCTTCACCCTTGGGGCGGGTGTGTGTGAATAATATTTGTAAAGCTTGTAAAATAAAGATTAGAGATGAAGTTTTGAAAAGTGATTTGATTGTGATCCCCATGAGTTCATATGATGTAATCCTAGGAATGGATTGGCTGTCTAGATATAGTGCAGTCGTAGACTGCCAACTTAGGAAAGTAACCCTAGTGTTCGATAAGAGGACGGCGATCACTTACCAGGATGGTGGTGTTCTGCTGATAAGTGAGTGTCTTGTAAGGGCATGTCTCGAAGGGTGGAAGAACGTAGCCTGTCATGCCTTCCTCATGAGCCTAGAAGAAGAGTCTAGCGCCTTGAGTAGAAATGCAGCAATCCCAGTGGTAGATGAATTCGAAGATATCTTCCCCGACGAGTTGCTAGGATTACCACCGCATCAAGAGATCAAATTTGGTATTGAATTGCTTCCAAGAAAGCATCGATTTTCGTAACACCTTATCGGATGGCACCGATAGAGATGAAAGAACTCAGAAAGCAGCTTTAGGAGCTTGTTGATAAGGGATACATCTAGAATAGTATATCACTATGGGGAGCACTGATTTTATTTACAAAGAAGCATGATGGAACCCTCAGGTTATACATAGATTATTGACAGTTGAATTGGGTCAAAGTGAAGAATAAAAATCCTCTGCCCAGGATCGATGAATTGTTTGATTAGTTGGGAGGTTCGTAGTACTTTTTGAAGATAGACTTGAGGTCAGGGTATCATCAACTCAGGATTAAGGAAGAAGACATTTCCAAGACAACTTTCAAGACCCAGTATGGACACTTTGAGTTCTTGGTAATGCCGTTTAGATTGACGAATGCTTTGGCAGCCTTCATGGATTTGATGAACAGGATATACAGGATATTTAAACCTTACTTGGATCAGTTCATGATCATGTTCATTGACGACATCTTGGTTTATTCTAAGACTTGGGAAGAGCATAAGCAGCATCTCAGAATCATGCTTCAGACTCTATGGGAGCATCAGTTGTATGCTAAGAAGGAAAAGTGTGAGTTTTGGTTAATAGAGGTCAAATTCCTAGGTCATGTCATCTCCGAGCATGGTATCTCAGTGGATATGTCAAAGATAGAAGCCATAGTGGAATGGGAATGACCGAGGAATATGGCAGAGATTTGTAGCTTCTTGGGATTTGCAGGATATTATAGGAAATTTGTAAAGGATTTCTCGAAGATAAAAACACCGTTGACAAGATTGATCAGGAAGAATATCAGGTTCGAGTGGGATGAAGAATATGAGCTCATTTTTCAAGAGTTGAAGAATCGGTTGACTTCAGCTCCAGTGTTGATCATTCCCAGCAGCAATGAGTTATACGAAGTTTACACAGATGCTTCAAGACGTAGACTCGGGTGCGTGTTGATGCAGCATGGACGCGTTGTAGCATACAGATCGAGATAGCTACGACTCTACGAGCAAAATTACCCTACTCATGATTTGGAGCTCGTAGTAGTTTCATGCACTGAAGATCTGGAGATGTTATTTATACGGGGCGACATTTCAGGTTTTCTCTGACCATAAGAGTTTGAAGTATTTGTTGACTTAGAGGGATTTGAACTTGAGGTAGTAAAGGTGGATGGAATACATGGAGGATTATGATTTTGCGTTACAGTATCATCCCGAGAGAGCTAATGTAGTCGTAGATGCACTTAGTTGGAAGTCTTCAGGGATACTTGCATGTTTGGCTCTTGAAGATTGGAAAAGAAAAGCAACAATAAGCGAGTTTGGGCTATATGAAGACTATGATCACATTTCGGTGTATCACATGGAGACAACCCTAGCTCTTGTTTAGATGGTGAAGCAGAATAGTGGCGAGACCAGCATTTTCAAGGAATCTAGATGTGAATTCAGAACGGAGAGCAGTTTGAAGAATGGAGTGTATATACGAATGGATCGTTGTACTTTAGGAAGCGTCTAGTAGTTCCAGCAATCGCGAAAGTGATGAAGACCGTAATGGATGAAGTGCATAAGGCTCAGTTTGCCATTCACCCAGGGAGTACAATGTATCGTGATCTAAAGAGGCAATATTAGTGGAGAGGTATGAAGAAGGATATTCGGGAATACGTGGCCAAGTGTATGACTTGTCTTCAGGTGAAAGCCAAACATCAAAAGCCAGCAGGTCAGTTTTAACTGCTTCCTATTCTAGGGTGGAAATGGGAGCATGGATGATGGATTTTCTTACCGGATTGCCAAGGATGGAGCAGCGGCACGATGCGATTTGGGTGGTGGTCGACAGATTGATGAAGTCAGCTCATTTCATTCCGTTTAGGTTGACATGTTCGAGATGGATTCTCAGAGAATTGTATCTGCAGAACATAGTAAGATTGCATGGAGTTTCATTGTCCATCACATCAGATAGAGACACCAGATTCAATGCCAAGTACTGGAGGAGCTTTTAGGAGGCTTTAGGTACAGATTGAACTTCAGCATAGCGTTTCATCCTCAAACCAATGGGCAATCTGAGCTGGTCATTCAAATTCTTGAAGACATGTTGCGTGCTTATGCGTTAGACTTTGGCGGGAACTAGAAGAAGTACTTGCATCTGGCAGAGTTTGCATACAACAACAGCTATCAATCGAGTATTGCCATGGCACCGTTCGAAGCACTATATGGATGACCGTGTTGGTCACTGGTGTGTTGGGCCAAACCGAAAGATAGAGTTATTCTTGGGCCAGATGAGATTCGTAATAACAATGAGAAGATCGTCGTGATTCGAGATCGACTGAAGGCAGCTCAAAGTCGATAGAAGATTTACGTGGATAGAAGGCGTTGACCCTTGAAATTTGAAGTAGGAGACTTTGTACTCCTAAAGGTATCACCTCGCAAGGGCATTTCACGATTCAGAGTAAGTGCAAAACTCACACCACGATATATTGGACCGTTCGAGATTATTCAACGCATGGGTGTGGTTGCTTGTCGACTAAACCTTCCTCTGGAACTTTCACATGTTCATGACATATTCCACGTGTTAATGCTTTGAAAGTGTCCACTTGAGTAAGATAAGATCGTTTCATTCCAAGACGTACAGATTCAGGAAGACACGACGTATGAAGAAGTGCTGATCTAGATCATCGACCGTAAAGTGATTAGCTTACGCCGTCATGAGATTCCGTTAATTAAGGTCATGTGGTAGCATCACAGGGTTAATGAAGCCACTTGGGAATTAGAGTCGAGTATGCGGGAGTTGTATTCGCATTTGTTTTGTTTTTAAATCGATTTGTAAATTTTAAGGATGAAATTTCATTTAGGGGTGGAGAGTTGTAATGTCCCGAAATTAATTCAATGTTATTAGAATGTTTAATGGTGAATTAGTGTGCCGTGATGAATATTTTAAACTTAATTTGGTCATTTTGTAAGTTTTCATATTTAAGTTGTTTTCGATAATTTTATTTATTTTTAATTACTCTTAATCATTTTAATTGTTATTTTGAACTTTTGAAAAAAAACAATTCGTCAGAATGTTTGTTTCACAAAACTATGAGCAGCACACTGTTTTCGCACAATAAAACTGCCCATTTTTCCTCTATTTATTCTCACTCTCTTTCACTTTCTTACTCTTACTCACACTTTCTCTCTCCTCTCTCTCTCGCCCGTCTCGTTGCTTCTCACTCTCTCTCTGTGTTTCTCACTTTCCCTCAATTCCCTCTCAAAAATTTTTGAAGCAAAAATCAAAACTCAAGCTTCAAGTTAGTGGATTGAAGGTTTAGGAACTTGTTTGATGACCAAAAACATGATTTGAAGCTTGAATTCGAGGTTAGTTTCTAAATTTTAAAACTTTTTCAATTTTTTAAATTTTCTTGTATTTTGAAATCTAAGCTTTTCTAAGCCTAGAAAACCATCAATCTAGGTTAGAGGAACTTAGAATAACAAGAATATAAACTTTGTTTGATAAAAAACGGATTTAACCCAAAATCTTTCATTTTCGTTTAATTTTCCCATTTTCAGATTTTTCTAAAAATTTGGTCTAAATCTTGTTTTAATACATTAAAAAGTAATCAATTATGTTTTCCTATCAACCATGATCATTATTGATGCCTAGGATTTGAGAAAACAGGTTGAAATTTGAGATTTGAGTTTGGAAGGTAAAATCTCGTGTTGGAAAATTCTGGAATTTTTCCAGATCGGCAGGCCAAAGTTCATGTTCAGCAGGCCGGATTCATGAGTTCGGTAGGCTGAATTCATACGACCAGTAGGCCGAACTTTTCCAAGTTCGGCCGACCGAAACAGGGGGACTGACAGGTTGACCGGCATGGTGAAAATTTTGAAATTTTTCACCCGTTTTCATCGTTTTGAACCCCAATTGAAATTCTGACTTTGTAAAATGATTTTTTAAACCTAAATGGCATACTAGGACACTATGAAATGATTTATTAATATAGAATATCTCACACTAGATACTAATAGACTTAGTTTCCATTTAAGGTTGTGCGTGGATCTACGAAGTTAACGTATAGTGGACAAAGATTACGGTATGAGGCACCGATGCGAGTATTGAGGTAAGACTTCTACCCCTTCTTTGGTAGCTACTTTTAAATGTTTTGGCCTCAAAGGAATTTTTAACAAAAAGTTTTCAAATGATTGGTTGAAAATATATTTTTATTGATTGATTTCATAAAATGGTAGAATTGAGGTGATTTTTCATAATAAACCTCATAATGAATGTAAATGATTATATTTGGTAAAAAGAGATTTTAATAATCATAGAAAGATATATAGATTTATATTTATGGACATGATGCCATATCAGAGATCGGGTCATGTAGTGCGTGACCTTGGGGGCAGGTCCCAAAATCTAGTTGGGCCACTACGGTGGTGAAATATATATGGTTTGCCTAGAAAAGGAAAATGATATTTTTCTGGGCGACCTATTTAAACTGTTTTGGTAAGGAAAGCCTTCATTAAATTTTCATCTATTTATTTATTTGTTTTAGTTCGTTTTCTACGCATTTTTTTGATTAATGAAGTTTCTTTTAAAGTTAAATATTTTCAAATTATAGTCCTACTGAGCCTTTCGCTCACTTTTTATTTGTTTTAAAATCTTACCTCTTTAGGTGGATATCAGCTTAGGATCGGAGAAGAGTTCGTTGACCAGACTTGCAACTAGTTGAAGATCTGGGTAGGTTGTAGAACAAACAATTCAAGGCATGTATAATTCTTAACCTTCTCATTTATTTGGACTATGGTTGTAGTTTAAAATTGTCATTACTATGCGTGTGCACAAGATGTGGGTCAGTGGGACCCATTCTCGCCTCACCTTATATTTTTATTATTTTTATTATTTCCTTATTGCTTATTTTGTTATCTTTATTTGTTCAAATATTATAATTGCTCGCTTTAAATAAAAGGTTTTTAAAATTTTCACATTTTTATAAATAAATTCCTTAATTCTTAAACCCATGTTTTAACTAAATTTCTAATTAATTAACTTAATTAATCTACCACGTCACCCCCTGCACTTCGAGGCGTGACAGGGGACTAAATGGACCTATATAATTCAAGCTCTCGATAATTATGAAACCCAATATCCTAGATATACATCTCATAATTATCAACTCTAACACTACATCACTAAAAGCTTAGAGCTGCACTCTCGTACTATATAGAATTACGAAGCCTGTATAGCTGAGTCTTCTTGACATATCATAATGTATCGTATCCCTATAGGATTATCTATAATCGACTTAAGGACAAGTTCCATCTTACCTTCCTGATTGTTTTTGTCTTATGTTCCATTATCTCACCGTTGGAAAGCATACTTTCCAAAGATGGTATACCATTCGGTTACACCTATGTATTCAAATGCTTGAGCGCTTCAGTTTTTCAATTATAAGATAACGCATATAAGAGAATATCACTACTCATAAAGAGGAGCTATGGATTCATAACTATGAATAACAAGTCTACGCTATCAAGAGTCATGCCTCTAACGTACCAGTATACATACCATTATTAAAATGTGGATGTCACCTTTTGGTATATCAAAAGAGACAAGTCAAGACAACGAGCCCACTATTCATCTCAATATTAAGATACAATGCATATGATTGTCTAAAGTAAATTGATTTATCGAGACATAATTATTAATTATAATCAATTCACTTTATGTCCTGATGCAATATATTGTCACCTATGACAATATGCTAATGTTTCTATTCGTGGAGTCTACCTCCAATGGTCAAGACAAACCATCTCCCGATAGGGATATAGACAACATAACAATCTCCCGATAGGGATATAGACATCATAACAATCTTTGCATGAATAAAGTGCTCAACTTTATTCCCAAAATTGTGAATTTTATGATTTAGACTATCACCTTAAAAATCGTGTCTTCCGCATAATCTGTCCATCATATGCTCAATTCTTAAAGGTTTAAGACTGATAGTTTTAGACTTTTATTTGTTTACCATACATTTAACAAATATAAATATAAAAAGGACAAGTTTTGGTATATAAATAATAAATAAATTCTTTATTGATAAAAATATCTCCAAAAATATAGTACATTTTTACTCCTTAGGATATACATGTCCAATACTGATAAATAAAAAACAAAAGATAGGGGACTAAAATCACACTTTCGTGAAAGGTTGAGGACTAACATAGCAATTTACCCAAAAAAGATAAATCCTTCTAGTCATATATTAATTGTATCAATATGTCTAAATTTTAAAACGTATTGGTTGTGTCTCATGATCTACAATATATCTCCATTTTCACTTTGTGGAGTCTGATCCGTCCACCTTTTTTTTTTAATAAAACATAGATTTGTTACTAAAATAAAAGATTTGTGGGTTGAAAAATGTTCTTCATTCCTTGTTATGATACCTTTAGAGCCTCTCTAATACAATTCTATTTTGATGTGCTAATAATAAATTTAGCATTAGAGTGTATAAAAAACACTCTCCAATGCAATGCTATTTTTAATGCCAAATTTGCTATGCATTAAACTTGGTGGCAAAGCATGTGGTAAAATTTACATTTAATGTATATTAACTGATACATTGACTTTTTCACTTAATCATTAATCTTTAACGTATTTATTAAAATATTTTTACAAATTTCAAGAGTAAGTAATTATGACAAAAAGTACATATAGCATTTGAAATAACATTATGCGTTGGTGTAATGAGTCATATTGGTTTGTTGTAGTACTATCCACTGTTGGAAAAACATTATGCAGTGAAAATTTAAAAATTTTGAATTTGAATATTTTCTAAAACACAAGTTTGACATGCTATATGCATAAATTAACCAAATCTTACTAACTTTTTATGCCGAAGAGCTTCTGCAATCGATGAAGAGAAAAACATTTCAAAAGATCATCAACCAACTGTCCTATTTGCTATTCTCAATCCATGATCAGAGTACATGTAGGCGCACCTCGTATAGCTCTTCCTTGATGACTCTCCTTCCAACCGATTGAGAAATACCCAGAACTACCATTTGTAATTTGTGAATAATAGCTGTTTAGGGGAGTTTTAGAGACTCATAGTATAGAGTGCTCACTCTTGATTTCTCCACTGATTTAAATAACTATGAAGTCTCACTCCTTATTTATAGAGGTTAAACCTAGGTTTAGTCCTTATCAGATTAGGCCTTAAAAATTTGAATCTAAATCAATATCTAATAAAATCTCATAAAAACATGTGATCAGATTATTATTCGGTTGGCAGGACAAATTGGCAAATCAACTGCCAAACTTACTCCATCAATAGGCCAAACTTAAAGATCGGCCTGTCGAACTTACTATAAATGATCTCTATGAATCTTTTATTACCCACCTAAGATTCTTTGGATAAAGCCTTAGTTTTAGTTCAAATAACCCAATAAAAAAATTATTTGATTAAAACAAAGCACATCTAGATAATCTCTAGAAAAATAAATATTTTCGACAATTCATCAAATTTATCTTGAATTAACTTTTCACAAAATTAATTCAATCGATAAACAAACATGAATTATTTGATCCTATCGAATTTCAACCAATTTGATAATTTAACATAAGTCACCAATTTATTGGAAAATCACATTGTATTATTATAGGATTTATTAGCAAAAGAGACCTGATAGACTTATATAGTTCAAGCTCCCAACAATTATAAAACTTAATATCCCAGATATATATTTCATAACTATCAACTCTAACGCTACTCCACTAAAAGCTTAGAGCTGCACTCTCGAACTATATAAAATTACAAAGCCAGAGTAACCAAGTCTCCATGACATATCATAATGTATCATATCCCTATAGGATTATTTGGCTTAAGGATATGTCTTACCTTCCTGATTATTTTCATTTTACGTTCCATTATCTCACCATCGGAAAACTTACCATCCAAAGATAGTATACCATTTGGTTACACCTATGTATCTAAATGGTTAAGCGCTTTAGTTTTCCAATTAAAGGATAACACATATAGGAGGATATTATTGACTCCTAAAGAGTAGCTATAGATTCCATATCTATGAATAACAGGTGTACGCTATCAAGAGTCATGTCTCCAACGTACCGATATACGTACCAATATAAATTATGGATGTCACCCTTTGGTTCAACAAAAGACATAAGTCAAGATAACCGGCCCACTATTCATCTCAGGATTAAGATACAACATATATGATTATCTAAAGTGAATTGATTTGTTGAGACAGAATTATTAATCTAAATTAATTACATTTTATGTCCAGATCCAATACATCATCACCTATGACAATGCATGAATATTTCTATTCACGGAGTCCACCTTCGATAGTCAAGACAAACCATCTTCTGTTACGGATATAGACAACATAACAATCTTTACATGAATAAAGCGGCTAACTTTGTTCTCTTGATTGCGGATCTTATGATTTAGACTATTACCTTTAGAATCATGTCTTTCGCATAATTTGTCCATCATATGCTTGATTCTAAAGGCTTAGACCGACGGTCTCAGACTTTTGTTTGCTATTCATACATTCAACAAATATGAATATAAAGAGGACAACAATTTGGTATATAAATAATAAATAAGCTCTTTATTGATAAAAATGTCTCTGAAAACGTATTACATTCTTACTCCTTATGGCAAGTGACATCCACAAGTGAATAAATATGACAAATCCCAGTCCCTATAGCTTCCACATGCCTCTTGAAAACTCTCGCAGTTAGTGTCTTTGTGAATGGATTAGCTAAATTGTCCTCGAATAAGATTTTTCATATAGCTACATGCCCGCCTCAATGAACTCTTTTGTTGCATGATACTTCCGATCAATGTGCTTACTTTTCTTGTGAAATCTTAGTTCCTCAGCATTAGCTATCACTGTAGTGTTATCACAATACAACGATACCGCCTTATTCATACCAGGAACTACCTCAAGATACCTAAGAAACTTGTAGTGCCATACTACTTCTTTTGAAGCTTCACTAGCTACCACATACTCAGCCTCTATCATCGAATTCGAAGTGTAATCTTGCTTGACACTTCTCCAAACAATGGCACCACTGCCTAGAGTAAACATAAACTTAGTAGTTGATCTTCTTGAATCTAGATAGGATTGGAAATCTAAGTCCATATATCCTAAAGGTGTTAAATCCTTATCCGAATATACGAGCATATACCCTCGAGTCCTTCTTAGGTACTTAGAAACATGCTTCACTACAACCCAGTGGTTCGGTCCTAGATTCGACTGAAATCAACTTACTATCCTGACCATATAACTAGTATCCGTTCATGTGTAAAGTATGGCATACATGAGACTTAATGTATTCTCTTTCCTCATTAGACTTTGGCGAGTCTTTCTTAGAAAGAGTAATTTTTGACATAGATGGTTGCCCACCTTTCTTGGAATCCTTCATTACATGCATTTTGAGAATTTTATCTATGTAGCCTATTTGGGACAAAGCTATCATTCTATTCTTCCTGTCTCAAAAGATTTGGATACAGAGAACATAATTATCTTTACCCAAGTCTTTCATATCAAACTGCTTGGTCAACCATAGATTGACCGATGACAATGCCCTAACATCATTGCCAATTTGCAACATGTTATCTATATAGAGTAGTAGAAAAACTACCTTTCCATCCGTAATGTGTTTGTAAACACATGATTCATCCACAGTTTGTGCGAACCTATAACTCTTGATCATTTGATCAAATCTTATGTTCTAAGAACAGGAAGCCTGCTTAAGTACCTGAATTAACTTTAGCAGCTTACAAACCTTACCCTTTTGACCCTTAGCCTTGAACCCATCTGGCTGTACCATATAAATGGACTCATCAAGATAGCCATTGAGAAAGGTTGTCTTGACATCCATTTGCCAAATCTCGTAGTTGAGAGTAGCAGCTATGGACAAGAGAATATGGATGGACTTAAGCATGGCTACAAGCAAAAAGGTTTCCTCATAATCGATTCCTTCCTTTTGTGTGTATCCCTTAGCTACCATTCTAGCCTTATAGGTTTTGACTTTCCCATGTACTCCTCTTTTTCTCTTATAGATCCACTTACACCCTATGGGTTTTACTGCTTCGAGAAGATCTACAAGTTTCCAGACCTGATTAGTCTCTATAGACTTCATCTTTGTGTTCATGGCCTCTGTCTAGAGTTTCAAATCAACATCCTCTATAGCCTTTTCGTAAGTGTACAGATCCCTGTCATGTTCAACCGGTTTCGCCAAAAATGCTTCACCATTGAACATATGCCTCTCGGGTTCACGCCCAATCCTCCCACTACACTGAAGCCCCTTAAATTGTTGTTTAATTGGTTTTTTTACATTAATTGGAACAGTTTTATTCGAAACCCCTAGAGTGATCGAATCACTCGCCAACTCATTGAGCACCAATTTGCTTCGAGGCTTAGTCATCCATGTAACTTTCCTCAAGGAATGTTGTATTAGTTGAAACCATGACTTTATTTTCTTTTGGGTTATAGAAATAACCCCTTTTAGTCCCTTTTGGATATCTTATAAACACATAAACTTTCAAACGTGCATCTGACTTATTCACTTCCTTAAACAAGACATAAGCCAGACGTCCCCATATGTGAATATGGTTTAAGGATGTCCTTTTCCCCATCAATAACTTGTGAAGAGTTTTAGAAACTGATTTTGAAGGCACAAAAGATAACATGTAGTTTGTAGTGTATATCCCCAAAAGGATAAAGGCACTAATGAATAACTCATCATGGATCTAACCATGTCTAACAAAGTCTTATTTCTACTCTCGACTATGTCATTCAGCCTAGAGTACCCGGTGTAGTCAAATGGAATAGAATCCCATTTTCTAATAAGTATTTCAAGAAATCATCAGAAAGGTATTCACCACCTCGATCAAATCAAAATGCCTTTATGGGTCTACCCAATTATTTTTCCACTTTAGCCCAAGACTCCCTGAACTTGTCTTAAGTTTCGGTTTTGTGGTGTATTAGGTACACATACTCATTCCTTGAGTAATCATCAATACAAGTGATGAAATACTCATACCTTTTTTGTGCCTAGATGTTTGTAGTGTTGGGTTTTGCTGGATTTTGTGATTCAAATAAACAGCAAAAAATCAAAATTAATTCCCACAAAACCCTCATAGGATCCATGCAATTTGATTAGATTGATAAGAAAGTCATAGAATCTTACCAGGATAACAAAAGGAGCAAGATTGCTACACTACAAGAAAATATTGATTACACGACCTTTATTTCACGACCATTTCCTAAAAACCATCGTGGTAAGGGCAAAAATGCGTGGCAAGTTACGCCCGTGAAAACGAAGACCGTCGTGGGAAGGAGGGAAGATACCACAACGGTTTTCTAAAAAACCATCGTGGAATACTAGAGATACCACGACGGTTGTCTTCAAACCGTCATGGTAGATTTTAGATACCACGACGGTTTTCTCCAAAAACTGTTGTGGTATCTCTAAGCTACCACGATGGTTTTCTTTAAAAACTGTCGTGATATCTTCCACAACATTTTTTTTAGAAAACCGTCTGGTAGCTTAATTAAAAGCCCTTCCCAACCTCGACATTTAGACACATTTCAGAAACACACTTTACAAATACAAACATAGACCCTTCCGAATCAGCCGCTGCCGTCTCTCTCCGCCTCCACACTCCTTAATCTTAGCCCAAATTGTAAGTTTTTTTTGTAGAAAGTGAGAAATAGTTGTTGATTGTGTTGTATAATTAATCCAAAATTGATAAATAGTTGTTGATTTTTTCTTTATTTTGTGAAGTTGGTAAATAGTTGTTCATTTTGTTGTTTATTCCATGAAGTTTGTATTGTGGATCATAGGTATGATTTCTTCATTTTATAATGAGTATGTGTAACTTGTTTTATGATGGCCGGGTGATTTTTTTTAATGATTAATTAATATATGTAGGCGTGGGTATATATATAAATTGTGAAATTAATTTTAATTGAATATTTGCTATTTATTATTTTGATTTAGGAATTGCAAAATGGATAGGAAATGGATGTGGGATTTTCGATTGTCTAAAGAGTATGTGAATGGTGTGGAAGAGTTCTTG